>BQNB010064876.1:0-35141 GCA_026074375.1 Tanacetum coccineum
TAGTTTTGTTTTGTTTTATATATTTGTTTCAGTGGGATGACTAAATCATAGGAAGGATGGTGTGTGATGAAGATGATCAACGAATGCACTTATGATTTTAGAAGTGGCGCACATATGTTCTTGGAAGGCATGCATATATGTTTTTAGAAGCCGTGCATATATGTTATAATAAATTTGATAATACTTTTGTTTTTTATTTGTATTTTTATTTTGAAAGATGTGCACATATGTTCTTAAAAGATGATCAATAGATGCACTTGTGCTTTTAAATGGCGTGCATAAATGTTCGCGAAGCCGTGCATTTATGTTCTCGAGTTCGTGCATACATGATATTAGAAAACGTGCACATATGTTATAATGAATTTGAACACATTTGTTTTTAGATTGTATTATACTTGATATCAAATTTTGTATGTGATATTTATGTTCTTGGTTTGTTATAAATTTAGATGTTTTATGTATAAAGTTCATATTGTTGGTTTTTAAACTTTGAAATTTACGAAATGTAGACTAAAAACATATGCGATATTACTTTCTTAAGCAAAAAAGCTTCAATGATTAAAAATTATATAAATGAACATACAAATTTACATTTTTTAAAGAAAACATACACGTACCTAATGTTTTTGAAAACGTGTTTGCTGGAGAAATTTTTTTTATGAAAAAGCATTTTTTTTTTTAATTCCGACATTTAGGGATTTAAAAATAAACATTTTATTAATTGAAAACATAAAAAAAGTGTAAAAAAATATTTTTTTAATTCCGAAAAAGAAGTGATTTAAAAAACGTTTTATTTAAAAAATAGAAAAAAAGTAAAAAATATTAGCCATATATAAATAAAGTCACGGTCAACATTCAACATTAAAAATTAAGACATTTATTCGTCATTAATTGTATTGGCATAAAAAATGTGATTGACTAATATACCCTTTTCAATTAAATGAAAACATTTAATATTTACTAAATTATGATTGGTTGAAAAGAGTTTTGTAAAGTTCTGCGCATAAAATGGGTTCTCAATATAACGCGCCCCGTATCATATGATGTTATGATTACACTTATTCATTATATCTTTTAAAAAACTTTAGTTTTTTGTGATTTGCTTTGATGAATCACGATAACATGACCTCATAGTCATTGTTATATAAGATGTATCATAACCTCATGTTAAAAAAACCCTCATGTTGTGTTAGAGTATAAAAAAAATTATTAGAACCTCATGTTCTAATATGATATTTTCATAAGGATCAATATCATAACCTCGTGTTATCTAATAAAAAAATTATTACAACCTCGAGTTCTAATTTGATTCACTTAATTGAATCAATAGCATAACTTCATGTTATGTTAGAAAAAAAAATAAGACCTCAAGTTTTATTATGATTTCCTAAAAAGAATCAAACAACGTAATCTCATATTATGTTAAAGAAAGGAAAAATAAATTAGAATCTCAAGTTCTAATATGATACGAATTAATAACATAACCTCATGTTATGTTAGACAAAAAGAAAAATAGAACCTCAAGTTCTATTATAGTTCTCTTACGAGAATCGGATAAAATAACATCAATGTTATTGTTTATAATTATTTTTGTTTAAGATCCACATGATCTATTATGATCTCATAAAGAAGAGATCGATTGTAAGCGTTATGATATTGGTTTGATCTTCATTAATAATCATGGATCAATTACAAGAGGTAAATGGTTCATTGATAATCATGTGAACTCGTTTAGTATTTAATTTGATACTATAATTTCCTTTAATTCTTTGAGCAAAAGGATCCAGTAATAAACATGTTGGGATTTAACATTCTAGGTAACCAGTTTAGCTACGAGTACGCAACGGATTGGATCTAGTTAAGGCACATAGATTAACACTTAATAAAGTAAACAAGTAATTTACTAACCTTTTGTTTAATGATAAAAATCAATAAACTTACGCCTGATCTTGAACTTGAAACGAGTGATTAAATTACCACCTCTACGGTTGCTCACACAACACGTCGAACAAGTACGCAACAATGCTAGTCATAACTTCACGAATAAACAAGCAAACATACACGTGTTCTTGTTAATAATCATAACCGATTCGAATACTATAAAAGTATTACGTTCGAACTGGTTTAATAAAGAGTGTTATCAAAACAAAGAGATTAACATTAATATCTTTGTAGTCGATCCTTTATGTTCAGAAAAGACAAAAACCTTAATGGTTTTTACTTTCTTGCCGATTGGTTGGTCAAAGGAACACAATTTGCTTTTGAATATTAAATTGTGTCGAGTAGAGATAAATGACTTTTGTGTGTCGTATGGAATTATGGAATTAGACGAGTGTTATTGAGGGAGCGGGATGGGGTGTTTATATAGCACCTCAACCCTAATCGTAGTTCAACTCTAACTAAATATTTTCATTTTCGACATTTAAACCATTCTCTTTACATTTAACGTGTATCAATTAGTCTAAAATGTCTAACGGTCAAACTAATAATCCGTTAAATATATTTCGTGAAATATATTATATATTTAATAAATATAAACGAGTTACATATATTAAATATATAATAGACGTACTCTTCGTGTCTTAACGCGTGTGCCCCCAATAGGCTCACATATTCATAACGTATACGTGCTAGCCGACTACCATAACCCAACAGAACATATGTTTATTATACGCATTAATTAATAGGTTTGTTTTCATACTACAGTGGGCAAATTAATGGACTTGTTTTACGCAATTAATACTATATGACTAGTAAGGCCGGAGTGGTTTACGCTATTGTTGGAAGATAATATTTTATCTATTTAAGATAATTACGTTTTATTTTTCTTGATAATCTTTTAAACTCTCTTTTTTGTTTACAAGATTTAAAAAGAATTAATACCGTAACCTTAAGTTACGATATAAAAAAAAATTATGAGAACCTCAAGTTCTATCATGGTTCTATCAAAATAAGTAAAATATCATAACATCAAGTTATGATTATTATATTCTGTTATGATTCCCTCAAGAGAATGAGATAACATAACCTCAGATTATGTTAAAGAAAGAAACAGAATAGTTAGAACCTCAAGTTCTAACATGATTCAATCAATGGAATCAATAACATAACCTAATGTTATGCTAAAAAATGATTTGGGAAAATCAATAAAAACTAAAAATAAGGCCTCTTGACAAGAGTGCGCCACAATAGTGCTATTCCCCTATCTTCTTTTTCATGATGACCTCAAAAGAAAATACTTAACGATGAAAGATTCGTTAAATTATGGTAAAATCTAAAGGGTGAATTGCCGCATAAAAGTAAGTAATTATACCAAAAGCTCGCTATGATTGAATGCACCTCAAGTTGCATGAAAAAAAGCATAAGCGAGTTCGGTCTCACAGTTTCTGTGTTAGATCTGAATTAAAAGAAAATATCTAACGGTGAAAGATCCATTAAATAAATGTACTATATTTTCTCCATTCACTCAACTGAATGTGACTCAATAACGATGATCATATAGATATCGTGATTACGGACGTGGTGAATTTAATTATTATCGTGTTAATTCAAAGAAACTGGTTGACAATCTCAAGTTGCAAGATTAAAGATGAGTAGATCAACATAAAGATCTCCATTCCCTCAAGCGAATGTGATAAATTGATCAACATAAGATGTTCATTCCCTCAAGTGAATGAGATAAAATGATCAATATAAGATCCCCATTCCCTCATGTGAATGTGATAATGTAATGATAAATGTTTAAAAATCATTTATCATGGTAAAAGATATGGTCGAGGTAGTATGACAATGACAAACCACTATTATTGGCAAAAGAATAAGAAAGGAGCCAACAAAAATGCTATTAATGCAAAAATGCAATGTGATGTACGCAAAATACAAATGTGTCAAAGATACTACACATTATATTAATAGATTTAAGAATCTATGCTCACACATTTTGCTCCGTAAAAGATATAAAAAAAATTGTCATGTGGAACGAAGTAAATATTAAGGATGCATTATATTCTTTTGTAT
Organism: Tanacetum coccineum; assembly: GCA_026074375.1. NCBI lineage: Eukaryota > Viridiplantae > Streptophyta > Magnoliopsida > Asterales > Asteraceae > Tanacetum > Tanacetum coccineum. The sequence continues at coordinate 4,018 of BQNB010064876.1, forward strand.
CTTCCTCGACATGCATTATATAAAGATTAGTAAAAGCTAAACATAGCCATAACATAAGTTTAGGAGCAATAAGTATAATATTTTTTGCATGACCGGTTTCACCATCCCGAGTCATTAATGATGCGAAAACTATAGAAGAATAAGATTCTTTAATCTAATGTTATTATCTCTCAAAAGAAGTTGATTATATCAACTAGAATGGGGACTCAATCCCTTAATTTTCTGGAAAGAAAACAAGTGGATATATGTAGGCATACACATCCGCTGTATACACCATTTAGAGTTTAAAATTGATAAGATGCGCAAAATAGTGCTATTCCCCTAGTCTTCTTTTCATGATGACCTCAACATGGAAATAACTTACTATGAAAGATTCTTAAATATGGATAAATCAAGGGTAGATTACCACACAAAAGCAAGTAATTATCCCAAAAAGCTCGCTATGATTGTATGCACCTCAAGCCATAAAAAAGAAGCATAAACGAGTTCGGTCTCACAGTTTCTGTGTTAGATTTGAATAAAAAGAGAATATCTAACGGTGAAAGATCCGTTATATGTATGTACTAAATTTTCTCCATTCACTCAACTGAATGTGACTCAATAACGATGATCATATAGATATCGTGATTATGGACGTGGTGAATTTAATTATTATCGTGTTAATTCAAAGAAACTGGTTGACAACCTCAAGTTGCAAGATTAAAGATGAGTAGATCAACATAAAGATCTCCATTCCCTCAAGCGAATGTGATAAATTGATCACATAGAGATATTTATCCTCAATGATGAGAAAAATGATCAGTATATAAGATCTCATCCACATGTAAGTGATAATGTAATGATAAATGTTTAAAGATCATTTATCATGGTAAATGATATGGTCGAGGTAGTATGACAATGATAAACCACTATTATTGGCAAAAGAATAAGAAAGGAGCCAACAAAAATGCTATTAATGCAAAAATGCAATGTGATGTACGCAAAATACAAATGTGTCAAAGATACTACACATTATATTTTTTTTTTGAACGGCAATTTTATTAAACACTAGCAAGGAGCTAGATCAACAACAAACAATATAAGGGTTTTTAAGCCAATCGTCCCATTTGATCGATGCTTTACATCGATATTTAAACCAATAAAAAGAGCTAGAGACTAAATTATCAAAGATCAAGACCTTTTCCGGAATCTTCGATCACATAAAATCGTATTCCGAAAATTCCACATAACCCACACATCAACCGTAATAGACCCCATGCGATAATAAATTGAGTTGAGATCGAACCCGGTAGACACTAGCCAAGAACGCCACTCATCATATGAATTAACTCCATATACTCCACATTCCCACCATAGAAGAAATCTTTCTCTCATCACCTGTCTAACCACATTGCTTTGAAAAACACATGACTTGTCGAGATCGACACCCATTTTAACAAATGGGACAATCATAGAATCAATATCCATGCCGACGATAGAGATATGTTAAAACGAGTAGGAAGAGCATTAGAATTTAACTTTCCAACCAGAATATTAACCTGATAGGCACGATATTTACCCACCTTTCCGACAAACTCTCCTCCTTGAACCGTTGTCCGTTCCAACCGTCTTGCGAATCGAAGCAACCGAAAATGAGCCATCATTCTCCGCACCATATGTACCTGTCAACCGAGCACCTCACGAGATTGTTTTTCATGAATCTCCGCCATAGAAATCAAACTGATGTCTGTTTTCAAATACCAATCCTCTCATTCTCTGAAGGTATAACTAAGCTTGGCGCCATTACTTTATTGAAACTCACTGAAATATTTTTGTCAAGTTTCCAAGGCATAAAAACGAGAAACTACCTCTTAACACTCCACCATCTACCATTTATCAAGCCAAAAACGAGTAATCCTCACCATTTTCCCACTTAATTTGATAAAATCGTGAATATTTATTCCTTGCGCTTGATACACATCACCTCCTGGACGATTGTAGTCCAACAGGTCCGAGCAGCCGAAGCACCAACTTTATCTAAACTCCTCCTCCCCATCTAAAAGCCATTATCACTTTGGTCCATACAATCTTAGAGAATAAAAACCTGCCACAACGCACTTGACCACAACCCTCATTGAAGCAAATAAACTAGAAACCCCTAATCCACCTTTCTCTTTATGAAGTTAAAACTTTGTTCCACTTAAACCAAGTTGCCTTTATTACCATATGCTCATGACGATGAAAGAAACACTACGAATAACTCAAGAGAAATTAAGAATACCGAGGGGGACTTTAAAAATTGGACAATATATGAAAGATTGGCATAGAGCCTAAAACAGACTTGAAATGTAATCTTCCACCAATAAAAGAGTTTTTATCAACTTCCATCTAGATAGCCGAGACAGGCACCTTTTTCAAACGCACTTCTTTCCAAGCATGTTTTCATCATGTTCTTCTCACCCTAACTTTCGTAGCCCAAGTAGTAGAAGGGAGTCCATAAGAACAAGACATCCAAGTTTATTAACCGCAATTTAACCTTCGCATCTTCACACATCACAACCCTAATCTTACTTTTAACTCATATTAAGAACAAGACCAGAAGCCCAGAAAAAACATTCCAAAACACGGACTAGAGTATCAATATTAGCTCTTTCCATTGACCAATAAAAATAGCGTCACCGCATAAAACAATATGAGAAAGATTCACCGTGGAGCTCAACTAATTCCATAAAATAATCCCGCATCAACCACCCATTGGAAAAAGAAATGTGTCAAGCTTTCCATAACAAGAATAAAAGCAAGGGGATAAAGGGTCAACCTTGTTTAAGACTCGAAAGAATTGAAATTCTTCGTTACACCCGTTGATAAAACGACCCCCTAGACGATCTAAGACAATTTCCTCTGAATCCAATTTCTCCATTTCACACCAAATCCAAACTTTAATCTACACCATCGTCTAAGAAATCCCATCGAACAGAGTCCATACGCTTTCTCGAAGATCAACTTAAAAATGAGCCAGATGTTTCCTCTTTTTTCGACACCATTTGAAGAACCCTCGTTAAGATAAAAGCCCATCAAATTGTCTATCCACTACAAAAGCAGATTGGAAACCTCATTAATTGAGTTACTTCAGACACCGAAAATAACTAATCGATTAGCTAAAAGTTTGGCAATAATCTTGTATAGACTTCCAATTAGACTTATCGGACGGAAGTCTTTAACCATGTTTGCTCCGTAAAAGATATAAAAAAAATTGTCATGTGAAACGAAGTAAATATTAAGGATGCATTATATTCTTTTGTATCTTCCTCGACATGCATTATATAAAGATTAGTAAAAGCTAAACATAGCCATAATAAGTTTAGGAGCAACAAGTATAATATTTTTTGCATGACCGGTTACACCATCCCGAGTCATTAATGATGCGAAAACTATGGAAGAATAAGATTATTTAATCTAATGTTATTATCTCTCAAAAGAAGTTGATTATTAATCTATCAACTAGAATGGGGACTCAATCCCTTAATTTTCTGGAAAGAAAACAAGTGGATATATGTAGGCATACACATCCACTGTATACACCATTTAGAATTTAAAATCGATGCATCGTCTAAATGGTCATCAAATAGCAACCTCAAGTTTGCATGATTAATAGCTCAAAGCGAGCCTAATATTTCAGAGTAAGTATTTCATCATGAATATCCGATGAATTACTTCTAAAAATTCAATGATATTGAGAGAAACTTTTTGCTGTTGTATGAGGCTATATTATAATATACACAATAACAAAATTAGCATCATGTCAATATGTTATCCTAAATCCTCCCTTTTATAATTGATTTTTGTTATAAAACAAACATATCCCATTTCAGTTTTTTGTGTGCAAATTACTCCACCTAAATACACATATACGGGATATAGAAGAAGGATAATTCCTTCAGGAAGAGAGAAGTAGTTGTAAATTAAGAATGAATTATCATATTCTATTGATTCTCAAAAGAAATTTTATGAATTTATTATTCAATGGATAATCTAATAGCCATACATAAACATTGGCCAAAAATAAAATTTCAGCTACTTATGCTCTGAATATAAGTTGTCCCTAAAGGAAACTATTTTATTATGACATGCCTTAAGCATGGTAGACAAATCGATTCCAAATAAAATCCTCGATGAAAAATATGAAGCATGAAAACAAGATGGTTGTTCGAGGTATAGAAGACCCCATGATAGTCTCATAAAGAGACACTAGACATTAAGGTTCCAAAGAACCACATATAGCTAATGAGATCTCAATAAATTATATCTTGTCTTGAATTATATAGAATCGGAAACAAAACGGCGTCGGTAAATTTGTCTACATATAATATATTGCTTGTTATTATGCATGATGAGAATCATAAATCAATTAATATCCAAATGTGCGTTCAACAAAATGATTGGCCAACATAAAAAGACATAGTATCTTCCAAATACTAAAAGTATTGGAACGTGAAGTTCACACACGTCAATGTGTAAAATCTATTGGATATACATCTGTTTTTGTGCGAAACCGAAATAAGAGCTCTAAAGTTATGTGCTTTAATATTTTAATTGTGAATAAATAAATTCACAAAACAATAAGTTGATTATTATGAGACATATTATCTCAAGGTGGATGTAAATATCCTATTGATATTTTATGAGATATTTTTCCTTAAAATGGGGTTTATTATAGCTCTCATATTCTACGAAGGATATGTAATGTCTCAAGCATGGCTCACAAATTCAACTTCTAGAAACAATTAATAAAGTTCTCAATAACTTTATTTGATCAATTGAATGAATACTTATATGGATCAAAATCATTTTGGACGCATATTATATAAATTGCTTTTGCACATGTCATGATTGGTCCTTAAGTACCATACATAAGTGAAATTAAGGTTTTGATGTTAATTTTGCAATTAATATGGGTCATGAGAGTATATTTTTATCTGTTAATATTTGTACACGTATTGTATATTTTTCAACTAATGCATTTGATATTGGGTTAGAAGCTACACATATATTTTGTCATTTTTCCAGGACTTATTCTTAACATCAACAATTTGGTGAACTTCATTACAAAGTTATTGCCAACAAAAGTATTCGAGCAACTTGTTTAGAAGATTGGCATGCGATGCTTGAAATGTATACATTAAATTGAGGATGAGCATTATGCGCACTACACTCTTTTTCTTCATTAAGTTTTTGTCCCACTAGGTTTTTCTTGATAAGATTTTTTAATGAGGCAGTCTATAACGTATAATAATAAACGATGAATATCCAAGGAGGAGTATTGTAAAATATTATATGGGCTTATGGGCTATGTCTATTCATCTTGTATATGTAGGTACAAGCTAGGGTTAGACTATTAGGCTTATATATACATTTCTCTTGTAACTAATCAATCAATAAAATAATTCTCTCTTCCTCTCATACTTCTCTTCTCTGATGATAGAATTATTAATCTAATTTGTTGCATGGGGAAAGTTCTTTGAACAAACTTATATAACAAGGTGGATGCAAAGTAATACGCCTCATTCATGGCTCAAGTGGCGGCCTTCAAGATAACTCCTCTCTCGAGTCCAACTCAGGCTCATGATATCGCATCATGAAAGTTAAAGACGTCTTTTTCAACTTAGGGATCAACTTGCCTTCTCTCTTTAAAAAGAAAATTGGAAATGGTCGAAATACAAGATTTTGGCAAAACAATTGGTTTCGTGGATCACCTCCTTGCATGTCATACCCTCATTTATACCGCCTTGATTATAATCCAAATTGTTATGTTTGGGAAAGAGCTCCATTGTTTTTGACACATGTTTATGCTTATACCTCACCCACTGGTCTTTGTTATAACTTAGTTTGGAGGAACACTCTCCACATTACTCATGAGTTGGAGGAAATCACAGCCTTATCCAACCTCTTGTCACAACTTTGGCTTTCCAATAAACAAGACTCGTGGGAATTTACCATTAACGCTTCTAGGAAATTCACAGTTTAGGGTACGAGATCTCACTTCACGTCTATATCTCAACCTTTTTTTTATCTCAATCGACTAGATGGAATAAAATCGTTCCATCGAAGATTAACACCAATACTTGGGAGAGCAGGGGCGGATCTAGGTACAGGCTACGTGTGGCACGTGCCACACATGATCCAAGCCGACGAAATGTATGTTTTTTTCTAGAAATTGTTGGCTCTTTGATAGTGTTACATGTGGTTCGTAGAAGTGCAAAGAAAATGAACAAGAATAGGAAGGAAACTTGTTTTACAGTTTTGATTTTTTTTAAAAGATGAAAGAAAATGTAAAATGGCTAAATGACTAAATGAGGAAAATGATCTACATTGGTATATATATGGTGTACTTTTTATTTTGTCTTATACTCATTGTGTCAATGTGTAGAAGTGTAGTTTGTCTTATAGCTTTTGTGTCTTTTTATAATGCGTAGACATGTAGTTTGACCAACTTTTAGTTTATTTATAAAAAATAAAACATTACTTGTATATTTTTTTGAAATCATAGATTTGTAGATTTAGTTTTGTTTTTGAAAAAAGTACTACTATGTAGTATACGCATGTTAAATGGTTAAGTTATCTATAGGTGAAAATATTTATTTTATATTCCATACCATGATCCATTTAAAACCACAAAGAAAATTATCTATTCTTCCGTTTCAAAATAATTGTTTTATTTTATTTTATTGTTATATACTTGATGCGAATATATAACTTGATTGAGTTTTAAATTTATTTTTATTCATATAATTTTCATCATGTATTAGATAACAATAAAAAATATTTAAGTCAAAAAAGAAAGACTTAAAATGTCAAAGCATGACAATTATTTTGTGACAAAAGAAGTAAAAAACTCAAACTAGAAACTAGAAACTAGAAACCACCTACGAAGCGAAGCGAGCCGAAATAGTGCCACACACGATTCAAAACTCTAGATCCGCCACTGTTGGAGGGTCATGCATTCTAGATTGCCAACCAGGTGAACCTTGACCCAAGAGGGTGGATTTAGATTCGGTTAGATGTTCCATATGCCATGAAGTTATTGAAAAAGAAAGAGCACATATTCGGACATTGTAAGATAGCGATAGACATGGAAGGATGTCCTTTTTTTTAACAGCAATATATTATTAAACCATTAGCAAGAAGCTAGAAATTACAAAGCGACAAGGTACGGATTTTTAAGCCAATCGTTCCAACTAAACGAGGCTTTACATCCATTACGACACCAATAAAAAGATCGAGACACAATATCTTCAAAAATCATTGCCTTTGGAGAAGAAACCGCTTCAAATATATACTTGTTCCGATATTGCCAAACATGCCACCACATTACGTAAAAAACACCTTCGAGAGCCTGCTTATAATTAGAAGATAAGCGAAGATTCACAAGACAGTTTAACAAGTACTCATATTCACAACCTTCATGATGTGATTAATATAGGGCCATACAATGTTTGTAACCAAGCATTCAAGATTTTTTGATGTCGTTGTCCAAAATACTATTTGGTGCCTTTGAAAATATAAGAATGAGCCATGAAGAGGCCAAGCAAAGATCTCCTCTTTTGTAACATTCAGCGCTTGTCTTACACTTAGGTTTCTAGTAGAGGTAAGAAATCGTGTTCAAATTGGATTGAATTGTTTATTAACCCATGTAACGCTCTAATTCAAAATGTCGTTAAAGAAAAGATGGACACTTAAAATAGAACGCAACGAATAAATAAGAGTTCGTTGTGTGAGGGACCATTTCTCATACATTTTAAGTTTGTAATCCAGCCTTGCATTTTGTGCAACTACTATCAAGAAATATGTTCTGTTTTTCGGAAAAATAGATTTTTGTGTTTGCTTTTGTTTTTGAGTCATGTTTTTCATATTAAGGTCATGCTAAAAAAATATTGACTTAAATACCTTATTAGGCGAGGTAATATGTTATTCACGTTGTGTAGGTAATTGTTTTTATTTATCTTTGACAATTTATAATTACTTCATTAGTGAAAAGACCTATCACTAAAACGAAAGATCGGAATCATAATGTTATATTTCAAATAATTATTTTTATAATGCCAAACTGGCCTGACAAAAGATCAAAGCTTTTGATCTGGATTTAGATCGTACTCCTAGTCATGGAGGAGCATGAGCATATTCTCAATAAGGAAACAAATAATAATTAATATATGGTTGTCCAAGTATAAAATTTGATCATTGATCGATGTATACTTAAAATATTATATTTACTTCTATATATGTTTAACATTGCATTCATTATGACAACAAAACTGCTTGATGAAGCATTGTTCAAGGGTGAAGCTTTGGTTGCTGATGAAGATTTGGAGGATGGTTTTGAATTCATTTGAGACTTTTGCATGTTTATTAGTTATGGTTGATTTGTTATGTTTTTGTGCGTCATATATGACAACAAAACTGCATATATATAGTTACACTAGACGAGTTCCGATGCATAGCAACGGATTTTCTAGTTGCGAATAGTTATAGGTGTGATATTGTGGTTAAATACTTCATGTAACATTTATACATAAAATACGATAACAATCAAAAAAGGTTTTAACATGCTATAATTAACCTCTTAGACAAATAAATAATGTAAATGAGAAATAATTTGATTTTAATAAGTTTAAGTGTCAATTTGCAGTATTACTAAACTTAGAGGTATGTTAAAATATAGAGTAGACTACATTTTCTTATCATCGTGGTTTGCCGGATATATCACTTTCAGTTCATTTTCAAAAAAATTACGGATCCTCTCCAAAGTCCGACGACCCATAACACTTTCAATTCATTTTTGGACCAAAAGTGAAAGTTAACTTTCACTTTTTCACGTTCATTTTCAGTTTATTTTTGGACTGAAAGTGTTATGGGTAGTCGAACTTTGGAGAAGATCCGTAACTTTTTTAAAAAATAAACTGAAAGTGAAAGACCCGATAAACTACGAGGACCAAAATGTAGTTTACTCTAAAACATATAAAAATAGTTTAAAAAGCTAAAATATTATATTATTAAAGTTAAGGATGTTAACTATAAAAGTTAATAGTTTAAAAGTTATTTAATAATTGTTGTAATTTTAAAAGAGTGTTTATACCCAAGTACATTTCAGTTCACAAAAGTTTAAGCAAATATTAATATATAGATTATTTGATAAGATATGCTACTAAATAACAAAGAGTTGACGATTCTAGTATATAAATACCTACAATTCCACCAACAACATTAATCAAACCATGGATATAAACAACTTCGTTTTGGCTATATTTTGTAGGTAACATCTTCTCAGTTATCTTCGGTGCCAAACATGATCGACTTATACCACCATTGCCCGTTATTTAGATGCACCCGTTGAATATACATTAATATTAAAGGAATTAATATATAATTATGCATGCTATATTTAGCACCTTACATAATAGTTGGCTACATTGATGTACAAACAATAAACAAAGAAATTTCATCTTCTTTAAAATTTAATAACAAAAAAATTAACGTCACAACAGGTGCTGTCGAATCACCATTCACCCCAAACACAAGTAAACCAACAGGAGGCGACGCCTACATATTCGTCGTGAGATTCTTCTGCACGGTTGTCCTACATGAGATTCTTCTGTACTCATTCGACACCACCACCCTTCATCTCATTTGATACAACTATATACGACGAGGTAGAAAAGGTGACACTCCTGCTAACGATGCTAATGGAAACGAGATTGGGAGTAAGAATGAGATCGATCTGTAAAAACACAATATCTAATAAGTAAACAAAAGCAGTGAAATAACAAACGGACATGAAGTTGTTATATCAATGGGCAGTGCACATATAAATGATGTGGTATGCGTTTAGTTTTTGTTTGAGCTGGCATTTCAAACCGGTATGTCTTGTTTACCTCAACGTCAAGAGAAACATTAGCAGGCATGACAACCTTATCATCAACATCCATAGGAATCTTTTGTTAGCCTACTAAGTTCATTATATGCGTAAGTAATAATTGTACATAGTATTAGTATATGTTTAAGGTTAATATGTCGAATTGTATATATGTTAAACATGGGTGAAACTGTTATGCCAAACACCCAAGTTAGTGGGCAGTTATTGACAGTTAGTATTGGTTAAGTTAGTTGGCACTTAGAATCGGTTAGGATGAACCATTGTGATGGTTCATGGGCAACTACCATACCTTTTAGGATAGTATAAATATGTATCAAGTGTCAGCAAATAAATTATCTATTCCATATTAATCTAAGTCCAAATTGTTTGCTAAATTTTTGTCCCTTATTATTATACACAGTCTTACTGTCTTATTGCAATTGTTTACCCACACCAACATGGTTCACTCAAACATGTTAAACAACAATTGGCTTGGCAAGAAACCTGTGAAACATTGGTATCAAAGCCACGGCTCAGATCAAGTGGGGAGGCCAAGAACAATTAGTGAGGAAGAAGTAACAAGTAAGTTTTTGCAAAGAGAATAACCACAGAGAAGATCTCAAAGGAACAACAGGAAGAAAAGTTTGGCCCCAGAGTGCAAGGATATGCTGATGCAGAAAATGAAGGAGGTTGAGTTTTTTAATGCCTCAAAGGAAACCAAAGAACATAGAGAGGATAGCAGAACTCAGAAGGAGAAGAGGGCTAGGTGTTACAAATGCAAAATCTATAGGCATGTCTATTGGAATTGCCAAAATAAGGATAAGGAAGACAAGAAGGGAAAGCAAAAGGAGGTTATGAGGCCTGTGTTCAAGAAGATGGCAGAGAAGATCAAGTATCCAGAAAAGGTCATGTTTCCAGAAAAGGTCCATGTGATCACTGATTTCATGATTGAAGGCACAGACTATGGAAATTGGAATAACACATGGTTTGTGGGAAGTGCATACAAAGTACACATGTGCCCAACAAGAACTCTGTTCAGGAATTTGAAGTACAAATTTGAGATGATAGCAAAGGAGGAATCAGAGAAGAAATTCATCTTCTCTTATGGATTTGGAGATGCTATAATGGAAATAAGAGAAGGCAACTATGTCATTCCTAATGTCCATTATACACCAGAAGTCTCATTAAATGTACTAAGCATTGATATTTGGAAGAACAGGGTTATGTTGTGAAATTTGGTGATAACAAATGCAGTATTCACTACATGTTTGGAGGAAAAGGAAAATGGAAGGCACAAGAGGAGATTCACACAGAGGTAAATGAATTAAAGAAGGTTATCGCAGAACACAACAAGTATTTACAGAAATACTTTGACTCTATACAACCAAAGGAAGAGGAACCTTCACTTGTAAAAGGTTTGGAGGAATTGAAGTGGAACAAGGAAGATGAACAGGACTATGTTGATGATGAATACATAAGTTGGAATGGATCACTGTATGCTTTGAAGGTTAATACACTTTCAAGGTTTTTGTCTTTCATGGATTTATTGAAGAAAGACAGTTTAGTATACAAGAATTGAGAGATCTTCAGTAGGAAATTTGTTGATATGTTAAAGTGGTTTTACTTGGTGCATCTAAACTATGAAAGGTTAGATGTGATACCACCAAGGGTTGGATTCATAGAGATTAACTTATTAAGCCTGCATAAGATAATAGGAAACCTTGGAGGTTAGCTATGCGTCACATTAGGTGACAAGTGGAAAATAGTTGCTAGTTTACAAGGATTGACTGATGAAGATGGTAAAGCCATGAGGGATTATTACAAAAGGTTCATAGACTTGGTGCAGGTGTATTATGAAATAGCAGAAAGACCTTGGTATGATTGCAGGATGCCTGAAAAAGAGATGGGAGAAAGTAGCAGGATTGGTGCTAAGGAAGACCCACAAGGCATGGACAAGGGTAAGGCTGGCATATTAGAAACACAAAGAGCACTGGAAGAAGGAATGAACCAGGAAACACAATTTGGAGTCAAACTAGAGAGCAACATGGAAGAAGATGCAGAGGAAGAAAGCATGACTGGAAGCAATGATTTTGAAATCATTGTTTGAAGATACTAAAGATTTTAAGGAATGTGGCATAAATGAATTAGGGGGGAAAATGTTAGCCTACTAAGTTTATTATATGCCTAAATAATAATTGTACATAGTATTAGTATATGTTTAAGGTTAATATGTCGAATTGTATATAGGTTAAACATGGGTGAAACTGTTATGCCATATACCCAAGTTAGTGGGTAGTTATTGACAGTTAGTATTGGTTAAGTTAGTTGGCAGTTAGAATCGGTTAGGATAAACCATTGTGATGGTTCATGGGTAACTGCCATACCTTTTAGGATAGTATAAATATGTATCAAGTGTCAGCAAACAAATTATCTATTCCATATTAATCTAAGTCCAAATTGTTTGCTAAATTTCTGTCCTTTATTATTATACACAGTCTTACTGTCTTATTGCAATTGTTTACCCACACCAACATGGTTCACTCAAACATGTTAAACAACAATTGCATTGGAAAGAAACCTGTGAAACATCTTTATCATTGTTCTTTTTCTTTTTGATGTAAATGTAATTTTGATGATTTGATTGTGTAAGTTTATATAAATGACAAATATGGATAGTGACAAGAAATTAGTCAAGTGAATTCAAAGATAAAGGAGGAAGTTGCTGTTATCTTACAATATTACAAAGAAGCCATGGATGATAAGTACAAGCTCCTATCTCAGAAATCTAAGATTAATTGGCTCAATGATGGTGATAAGAATACTGCATTTTTTCATAAAGTAGTTAAGGGAAGAAAGCATAAAAGTAGAATTGAAAGCATCTGTAATGATAATGGTGTCAGATACTTTGGGGATGATGTGCCTGGGCAATTTGTGAAGCATTTTCAAAATTTTCTAGGGACTAAGAGAAAGGTTCAGCCAATGGATGAGAATGATAAAGTTTTCTTTAAAAAGCTTAATGTTGTGGAAGCTTCTAATATGATAAAGGAAATCACTAATGAGGAAATCAAGAAGGCGTTGTTTGATATTGATAATGACAAAGCACCTGGCCTGATGTTTATACCTCTTCTTTTTTCAAAAAGGCTTGAAATGTTATAGGCAGAGATGTATGTTTAGCTGTGAAAGAATTCTTCCAAACTAGGAAACTGCTAAAGGAAATGAATGCTGTAATGTTTTATACAAATGCATCAACAAGGTTATAACTAACAGAATCAAGAGTGGGCTAGAAAAGGTAGTTAGCATCAATCAAAGTGCTTTCATTCCTGGTAAGAACATTCAGGATAATATTCTTTTGACTCAGGAGCTGTTAAAAGGATACAACAGGAAGAATGAACCAGAGAGATGTGCTTTAAAGATTGATCTTCAGAAAGCTTATGACACTATGAGTTGGTCTTTTCTTAAAAAAGTTCTTAAAAGGTTTGGATTTCATGAAGTAATGGTAAATTGGATCATGACATGTGTTAGTACCTCTGCATTTTCTATATGCTTAAATGGCCAGACTCATGGTTACTTTAAAGGTGCTAGAGGACTGAGACAAGGTGATCATATCTCTCCATACCTCTTTACCTTAGTTATGGAAGTTCTTAATCTCATCATGATAAAGAATATTAAGGCTGATGGAAGGTTCAGATATCATGCAGGGTGCAAGGATCTTCAATTGAACCATTTATGTTTTGCAGATGACCTTATGGTCTTTTGTAATGGAGATGTGCATTCTATTTCTATTGTGAAGAGGTTCTTAAATGAATTTAGCAATGTGTCTGTACTTCTGCCTAATATAAAGAAAAGTACAATATTCTTTGGGAGCATAAATGATCAGGTGAAAATAGAAATTCTAAATATAGTGGCTTTGTCCATTGGAAAATTACCTGTGAAATACCTTGGAGTTTCTCTTCTGGCCAAATGTCTATGTGTCAAGGACTGTAGTCAGCTTATTGATAAAGTAAAAGAGAGGATTGGTGATTGGAAGAATAGATTTTTATCTTATGCATAAAGGTTTCAAATTATTACATCAGTCTTGGCTACTGTGCAGACTTACTGGGCATCTGTCTACCTCATTCCAAAGATAATTGTTAAGGAAATTGATAAAGTAATGAAGACTTTTTTATGGAGTCATGGTGGTAGCAATGGTGGGAAGCTAAGATAGCTTGGAATGTGGTTTGTAGATTAAAAGATCAAGGTGGGCTTGGGATAAAACCCTTAAAGTGTTAAGTTAAATCGCGTAAGCTAAAAATGATCATTCAATGTAAATAGGCATCAAACAATTAAATGCTTACATCAAGCAAGTGTTAAGTAATTATTTTGAGTATAATTATTAACTTTGTTCATTTTATTTTTATTGGTTACGTAAATTGGTTACGTTTCGCGATAAAATACATTTAGGCATTCCCCGAACCACCAAAACTTTTTTACGCTTTAACAAATACCCACAATTATACCCAATACCCAAAGTTTACAAAATTTCACAACCTATATGCTTATATGGCCGGATATGGATGAGTAGACACAAAGATATTATCTAACAAAACACTTTTCCTGGAATTCATGAGATGTTCTCATGTTTTAGGAACCAAGACTCATTTTTCTTACTAACTCAAATAGTGACTTGACCAAGACTTCCATGAAACCCTCTTGATGTCCCTTGACTAGTCTCCAAGGTATATAATGCCTAAACTAGAAGATAAAACACACACTCTCATTTCTTAGGTAAAAACCAACAAAACTCTCTATTTTCCTCCTACATATGGTTCTCCCAGTGCACACCAAGACATACCTTCATTATATGGCTGGCATTACATGGAAGACTGCAAACTCATGACATTATGGCTAAATGGAACAACAAAAATTACTATGTCTTATTCTCTTTATGATGAATGAGTGATTCTGTTACTCATCTATTCTATCAGTGTAGATATTCAAAGAAGGTTTGGAATGTTATCAAAGCTGTGATCAATCTTGATCAAATTAATCATGAATGGAAAGACATAATTAATCTCTTACAAAGTTTAAATAGAGAAAACAATATCAAAAGTATTCTAAAAAAGATTAGAGTTACTGTTTGTGTCTACATGATTTGGAATGTAAGGAACTCATGAGCTTTCAAGAATGGTAGCAAAGATGAGGAAACAATTATAAGGATTGTGAAAGATGAAATTAGAAAGAAGCTGACCAGTTTGAGTGTGAAAAGATATGTTGCTGTCAAAAGAGTTTCTGAAGAATAAGGAGTAAATCCTAATTACTGTCAAGGATACTAAAGGGGTGTTTGGCTAAATGCTTCATTGTATATGCAAACTTCAGCATCTAATGATCCATAGGTTTTTAGATTTTCCATCACAGACCATTCAAATAGATTGTTTACTAATAACTTCGAGTTAGTGGTACTGAATATAATCATTTATACCCATTTAGTCCCTTTTTTTTTAGGGTTTTTTTGGGCTCCTGGGTTAGGAACTGGTTGATTCTATGGGTCTGTGAGAGGTCTAATTCGGCTGGATGTACCATTAGGAAGGGCAATCTATTGAGAAGGGTAATGGTTTGGGAGGACTGTGTATGTTGGGTGGTATAGAATGTTTCTTTGTCCTTCAAATACACAGTCAAAGGAGGTAAGGTAGGGTCAGAGTGAGGGTGTGTGTTCCTGTTATGGTGATGCCTATCCCCCTCTAAGTCATGCTGATAAGGATGTAGCTATTGGATGTGCTTGGGGTAAAATGGATAGGAAATGTAGCCATAATTTATAGCCCTCATTATGTTGTAATGTGAGCTATACTCTGCTTGATGAAGCCATCATCTTTGTCATATACAGGTATTGTGGAATTTTTTTTGTGTATGGATGTGGGTGAAAATGTTTAGTCATGAGTGTATGGCTCGTGATGCTCTTAAAAAGGTGAATTGAATCTATGTTGGAATAAATCTGCAAGTCTTGTATTATTTATAAAACACCCCGTGTTTTAGGGTCATTTACGATGTCTATTATTTCACTATTTATTTTTAGTGTTGTACGCGTTTGCTTTTAATTTTAAAGTGTTAAGTTAAATCGCGTAAGCTAAAAATTACCGTTTAATGTAAACGGGCATCAAACAATTAAATGTTTACATCAAGCAAGTGTTAAGTAATTATTTTGAGTATAATTATTAACTTTGTTCATTTTATTTTTATTGGTTACGTAAATTGGTTACGTTTCGCGATAAAATACGTTTAGGCATTCCCGGAACCACCAAAAATTTTCTACGTTCAACAAATACTCACAATTGTTACCCAATACCCAATGGTTTACAAAATTTCACTACGTATGTGCTTATATGGCCGGATATGGATGAGGAGATACAAAGATATTATCTAACAAAACCTTTTCCTAGAATCTCATGGATGTTTCTCATGTTTTAGGAACCAAGACTCATTTTTCTTACTAACTCAAATAGTGACTTTGACAAGACTTCCATGAAACCCTCTTGATGTCCCTTGACTAGTCTCTAAGGTATATAATGCCTAAACTAGAAGATAGAACACACACACACTCTTATTTCTTAGGTAAAACCCAACAAAACTCTCTCTTTTCCTCCTATATAGGCCACAACTCAAAACCCTTAACATAAACCATCCATACAATTTTTATTTACCACATTTCTAAGCATTCCTACATCATATCTAAGATAGCCTAAGGTGTTTAGAAGGTTTGTTTAAAGTTTACAAGTGTTAAAGCAAGAAGGTTCAAGATTAGGGTTTTGTTGAAGTTAGGGTTTTCAATGTGTTGTAAGCTTAGGTTTGTCATCTAAACTAGGGTTTAGATTGTGTTGTTCATCACCACAGTTCATATTAAGGTTATCTAAAACTCTTAATCTCTTTATTTTCATGATTTTATGCATATATAATGTTTGTGTAGTTAATCACCATCTAAGAAACTTATCAACATGAAAAATGGATTTTTACACTTATTTATGATTTGGTAAACTTTTATATATGTTGTTTGAATGTTCATATCATGTTATAAATGGATGATAAGTGATGTACAAGTATGGCTTAGTATAAAAAAGCTTTTATAATCAACGTCACCTAAAATGTATACTTATGAAAGTTAATGAACAAATGAGTATGTACACATTTAGATATGATGATTTTTGGATAATATATGGACTAATCATGGACTAGGACCCTAGTAATCTAAGACATGAGATATTAAGTGTTGTAATGGACTTGTAACAAGTGTACTAAACTAAAAAGGTATAAAATTAAGTTATTAAAACATTTTTTATCAAAATGACCAAAAGGGTTGATCAAATTCGGATATAACTTATTTTATTTATATTTTTATAAAATAGTACATCTCATGAGGATTCCAACCATATAAGAAACTTAAAATCCGCTTTATAACGGAGATACGTGGTTTACAAGTTATACGTTAATAAACGGGTTCATAAAAGAAATTTTATAAAAACAAGTTACAAAATACTTCTGATATATAATATTGGCTATTTTTCTCAGATAATACATATTTTTAGGATTCCAAAACATTAAGAATCATAATTTTTTGATCACAAAACGAAAGGTTATGAATTTGGCTAGTTTACGGGAAATTAAAGTTTATAAAAATAATTTTATAAGCTATGAACAGTAAAAATCACTATTCATAGCAGATACATGTTTTTGAAAAATATCATTTTTTGATAGAACTTTTAATTACGAAAACGTGCTCGAAAGAATCACTAAAATCAGAGCTAAAACGAATAAAATACGACATTAGGTGTTTTACGACGATTAATTTTATAAAAATAATTTTATAAAAGTCTATGAGCAGTAAAAGTTACTGTTCATTAGAGGACTCAAAACATGAAAATGTAATATAGCGTGGACGTAAGAAACATACAAAACGGGCTTAAAACGGGAAAGTTATGCCGTTTTTACTAAAGTAATATTTATAATCGTTTTTTTATTTTAATTATTTAGTTTCAGCAAAGGCCAATTAGATGGTGACTGAGCTACTATATAAAATTATATATGGTAGTAGTTATTCAAAGTGCTTAATACTTATACGGCCTATAATTAATTAGGTTGCATTCGGCGTTTATCTGACGCAATTTCTATGATATCTTGATATTCATTAACTCAAGGTGAGTTCATAGCCCCACGTTTTACATTTACACTGATTTATAAGTTTTGGGGTGAGAAACATATGCATGTTTTACAAATAGGACGCAAGTGTACATTTTAACTTGATTACGTGTTTGCCTAAGTAGCGATAACCCTTTCTGAGCCCATTATCTTAAAATACCAATTATTGGTTGTGAGCGCGAATGTTATAAATAGATCTACTAGGATTGACATCCCTGTTTGGGTGATTAGCTATCACTGGACAAACGAACGTATACCATGTCGGACATAAGATGTTGCAGGTTAGAACATCATCACGGGCAAGGTTGGCAATTTATATTGCATTTCATACATGTCGAGCTTCAGTGTCATGAGCTTAGGGAAACGTAATTACATTTTATGATGTCTGCATCTGTTGCATTATCATGGGGAAATATTGCGTTCCTACATTATATATTTATAAATCTATGAATTCACTCAACATTATGTTGACGTTTTAAAGCAATGTTTTTCAGGAGGTCAATAAGGTACGAGGTGCAAGAGATACATTGGTGGTCTTATATTTTTGATGTCACATGCATAAAGATTTAGTTGCATTGCACTTTAGGATATTTGTTATGAACTAAAAGCTTATATTTTGAACAATTAACAAGTAAAGCTTCGGGCTTTTGTAGCAACACTTTGCTAAATCCAATATATCAGTTTTAAACGACTCTTTTAATAGTCGTTCTTATATATCTCGTGCTATTGATCTATGATGTACCACCCTCAGTCCTATAGAGGTGTTACATATTGGTATCAAGAGCCAAGGTTATAGAGAACCAGGTCAAAATGTTTTTGTTGGACTATAACCATTTTAAAATTTTGCATTCATAACGGGACATACATACATACACTACTTGTTGCATTAGTTGGTTAGACTGGATGCATTCATGATTGATATACGTGTTTACATATAGTACGTATATTACGATAAAAGTTATATTAAATACTTATATAAGCTACTTTTGATTTTCAGATAATGTCATGTCAGATTCGAAGGATTCTACAGTCACATACACGGAGGTATCCAGCCCGTTTGAGGGCTTATCAGACATAGGATCACCGGGAGTCGATGGACCACCCATGAAGCCATAGGATCCATATGCATATGTGGTAACTGCTTTTCATGCCCTAACTTTACCAGACTATGTGCCAGGCCCTGAGGAGCCATAGGCACGACTTCCACCAGACTTTGTTTCGGAGCCTATATATGCGGAGTTCATGCCACAGGAGGATGATGTACTCCTAGCTAAGGAGCAGCCATTGCCTATTGCTGCCTCACCCACTGCTCAGTCACCAGGTTATGTTCCAGAGTCCGATCCTGAGGAGGACCCGGATGAGGACGATGAGGATCCCGAGGAGGATCCAGCCAATTACCTTACTGATAGGGATGATGATGATGAGGAGGAGGAGGAGCCCTCCGTAGATGATGCTAATGATGAGGAGGATAAGGAGGAGGACGAGGAGGAGGATCACCCAGCTCCTGCTGACTCTGTTTCGCCACCACTTGTGTACCGTGTTACTGCGAGGATGTCCATCCGACCCAGACACCGGCACCGTTCCTATCGGAGGAAGATGTTAAGAGATTCCTTGCTATACCTACTCCCCCACCATCAACACTTACTCCATTATCATTACCACTACCACAGATATGATCTCCCCCACTCCTAGTATCACCACCACTACCTTTAGCACCTCCACCATTACCTGTTAGTCCTACTTATCCATTGGGCTACAGAGCTACGATGATCCAGATGAGAGCCAAGGCCCTATCTACTTCCCATTAACCACCACCACATATCATACTCTCCCACACCAGAGCAGATACACCACCATCAGGTACCCCACCATCGGGGATACCACCACTCTTACCCATACCATTACCCACTTTATCACCACCTTTGCATCTACTCTCTACTGACCGTAGAGCAGACAGACCCAAGGTTACCTTACCGCCTTAGAAGAGGTTAGGTATCTCTATCGATCCAAGATATGAGGTAGGAGAGAGTTCATCTGCCCCTACTGCTGGACCTACTAGAGGTTTCAGGGTGGACTATGGCTTCATTACCATTATGGATAGGGAGATTAGGCGTGATCCAGAGAGAGATGTTGGTTATGGGATCACATACACTTGGGATGAGATGCTTGTGGACATGCCAGGAGCACCAGCGACTGATGACACAGAGTTGGGTCGATGGATGATAGAGTTTGCCTTTATGGTTGGACAGGACACAGATGAGATCTATACGAGGTTGGATGATGCATAGACTGAGCGACAGTTGATGGCTGGTCGGCTCAACATGTTGTATAGGGATAGGCGTGCACATGCTCGTACAGCTCTACTTATGAAGAGAGAGGCTAGGATGTCTCGAGAGGCTTAGGGACGATCCATGGATGATAGTGACCTTGCACGTTCAGAGGTTATGTCATTACGTACTACGGTATTGGGTCAGTAGGCAGTGATTATAGAGTTACAGGAAGCGGACCACAGGAGACAAGCAGTGACTTTAGAGTTACTAGCGGTGGGCCACAAGAGACAGGCATAGTTCATTGAGGCACTAAAACTGCTAAAGGGACTACAGACCCAGATGACAGAGTTTTAGAGACAGCAGGGACCCACTAAAGGTCCAACATAGCCTGATGCACCAGAGAAGGCTGGTAGCAGTTCGTAGATCTTGTTATGGCTAGTTATTTTGTATAGCCTATAAGTATTACGGGTAACTCACAACTAGTATGGATTTAGGTTGTATATTTTATCTTGTAACCTAATCGTTGTGATCATTTTGTATATGAACCAATCATATATGTTTTCCATATATATATGGAATGGTGGTATTATGTCATGTCTGTAATCGAATTTATTATGATTGAATGTCGATTTAGCTACACCATTGTTAACTTCAATTCAGTTGCATATTTCACTATATGTTGTGATCTCTCTTTATTTATTGTGTATATGTCATGTCATGGTTATGATTTTATGAAATCTAACGCATATTATATTTTCTTTGTGATTTGAAGAAAATGGCACCAAAAAGAGCCACAAGGTCAACACCAGTCACAACAACCACCACCACATCTGTTACCGATTCTTAACTTAAGGAAACGATCGACCAAGGCATTGTTGCTGCATTAGCGGCACGTGATGCTTACAGAAACATGAATGGCGAGGACAGCCATAATCCGGGAACGGGTGTCAGAAGGATGGAACAAGTCACTCGTGAGTGCACTTACCCAGACTTTATGAAGTGCCAACCTCTAAATTTCAAAGGCATGGAAGGAGTTGTCGAATTAATTTAATGGTTTGAGAAGATGGAAACTGTGTTCAGCATAAGCAACTGCTCTGTGGAAAACCAAATCATGTTTTCCACTTGTACACTTCTGGCAGGTGCTCTAACATGGTGTAATTCCCACGTTAGGACTGTTGGTCATGATGTTACGTATGCAATGACTTGGGCAGACCTGAATAAGAAAATGACTGACGAGTACTGTCCGAGGAACAAGATGAAAAAGCTAGAGGCTGAGTTGTGGAATTTGAAAGTGAAAGGTACTGACGTAATAGGGTACAACTAATGTTTTCAGGAACTAGCATTGATGTGTGTTAGAATGTTTCCTGAAGAGTCTGACAAGATTGAGAGATATGTCGGTGGTTTGCCCGACATGATCTACGGAAGTGTAGCATTATCAAAGCCTAAGACAACGCAGGAGGCGATTAAAATGGCCACTGAACTAATGGATAAGAAAATCCGCACTTTTGTTGAACGTCAGACAGAGACCAAATGGAAGCAAGATGATAACCAACAACAACAACAGAACAAGTGGCAGAACACTTGCAGGGCTTATACTGCAGGGACTGGTGAGAAAAGACAATATGGGGGATCTAAATCCCTATGCTCAAAATGCAACTATCACCACGACGATCCATGTGCTCCCAAATGCTACAAGTGCAATAAAGTTGGCCATCTGGCCCATGACTGTAGGAGTATGACAAATGCCAACAATGCTAACAACCAAAGGGGCACTGGAACGGGTCAGAAGCCTACTTGTTATGAGTGCGAAGCATAAGGACATTTAAAGATGAAGTGTCCAATGTGACAACCGTGGCTTGAGCAGGTTGGTCAAACCGTAGTGTTGACCTAAATATATGTTCTATAAGTATGGGTTATGTGTTATATGTGTTTATACGTGTTTATATATGTTTGTGTGGGATATGTGAGATTGCATAATCAATCCATTGAGCATGACCGTCTTATTGGGATTAGATTTGTGTTGGATTTTGTGGAGTTCATTTCGTTCACTTTTGGTGACAAGGAAATGATTTTGGTGATTGAAGCGGTTTCACGTTAATTGTGTAAGTAATTATACGTATACGTATTTATGTGTTAGTAATATTAGGATGAGATTAGATTCTAGTAGTTTGAATAAGGAAGAAATAAAATTTCTATTTTTAGAATGTTAGGTTTAATAAAAATGAAAAGTTAATTATTTTTAAAGGTCTAGTAAATTGCGTTTACGCAAAAAGGTATGCTCAAATAAGCTTAGGTTTTTATAAAAACTTAAGGTAAAGCAAATAATTAAGTAATTAATAAATAAATAAAAAAAAATATTTTTTTATACATGAATAGTAAAAAACGAATTCTAGAGGAAAAAGAAAGAAAAAAAAGAATTTTAAAAGGAAACAAATACTAATTAGATCTTATCTATAATTAATTAGGGGTCTATAAATACAAAACAAAATCCCAAACCCTCCCCCCTTTGTGTGACCGGTCGAACAAGAGAGAAAAGAGGAGGAAAAATTAGGGTTTTTGCTTTTGTGCAGAAATCAAACTCTAAGGTAAGTTTTAATTAATTATTATGATGGAATTAGGGTTTTATAAAATCAGTAAATTAATGATATAATAATCATGTTATAATGATTAGGGTTTAATTAGAAGCTTATGAATATAATTGGTTAAACTTAATTCGCGTTAGAATTTGATTTGGATTGAGGCAGAATTAGGGCTGTGTTGTTTGATTTAAGATTGGGGCAGAATTAGGGCTGTGTTGTTCGGCCATTATCTCAATGATGGTAAAAGATTTTATCAATTTTCCGGTGCCTATAACATAGCTCAGAGAGTCTAGTTTTCAGAACATCTGGCCTCGAAGGTTTATGAGGTCGGGAAGTCATTCAAACGTTGGTTGCAAGAAAAGTTATCAAAACAGTAAATACGGGTCAGATTTGGGTCTGATTTAGGGGAATAAAACCCCTACTTAAAATTCGAATTAGGATTAACCCTTTTTAGCCTTTGATTTGGGTCAGATTTGGGTCTGATTTAGGGGAATAAAACCCTCATACTAAAGTTTCTATGTGTCTATTAAACTTCCATAAATTTTTAGCCTTTGATTTGGAGTCTAAGTATGGTTTTTAGGTAGAAACTTTTTAGTGTGCAATTAGATCCGAATTAGGACTGTTTTGAAGATTGATTTTCTTAGGAGTACTTGTGCATGTAAATGGCTCTTGGAAATCATGAGGTAGTTAATATACTCATAAATGAAAATAGGTGATTTGTATGAATTATGGAGCGCCTGTAGTAAGTAGAGGTTTTGAGTACGTTAAGTCACGTTAAAATTCTGCAGTTTTGAACAATATGTGACTAACTAGTGAAACTTGTTAATGAAGTGGTTAAAGTTGGGTATGGTGTCGGGGTGACCCATGAGGGTAATTAATCATCTTAGACATCCATCATATGATTTTTATATGTGCATTAAGATTTTGGCTTAATAGCGTGTAACACGAGTTATATTTTTGTTTAGATTTGTGCTAGTTGTTTGTGAAGCTTTTTGTTGGAATCTTTTGGAAAGCTAAGCAAATGTGAGTTTCATAGCCCCTTTTTCTCATGTTATTTTAGGGTGAGAATGATGCTTGTCTTGTTGTCATGTTCAAATGTTTTTAAGCTTGCTTTAGTTATGTGTATTGGATCGGATGAGTACGCATACTCAGTGTTGTGATATGGGTTCTGGTAATGTGTCTGCCTACTCGTGTGTGATATGGGATCGGATGAGTACGCCTACTCAGTGTTGTGATATGGGATCGGATGAGTACGTCTACTTAGTGTTGTGATATGGGATCGGATAGGTACGCCTACCCAGTGTATGATATGTTTGGTATTGTGGATCTCAATATGCAAAATGAGGTTTGACGGTGGTAAGACTGCATGAGCTAATATGAGGCCATGTTGGAATCACATATGTAGTTGATTATGATTTGTGGATCGTGGGCACGTTCCGTCCCGTTGTTGTTATTTGTTTTCATGAATTGTTTTGGTAATTGCAGCAACTAATTTAAAGTTTATTTTGGATATTGTTGTATGTCCTAAACCTATGATTCTCGCTCAACTTTATGTTGACGTTTTAAGCATCATTTTCAGGTGACTTAATGGTGCTAGTTAGAGCGATGTTGCTATAAGAGACCGCTAAGATGCTTGGAGTTATTTTTTGCTTTCTGTTCTTGAATAATTGCATTTGGCATGAAATTGTTAGGATTATGTTTTGCTTGTCATTTTATTAACCGAGACTCTTTCTCAATTAATATAGGGTACGTTAGGTTTTGGTTTGTGATGACACTTGTGTCTTTACTTTACTTTTAGTTTTCATTTTGTATTCTCTATATAGACACCAACGTGTTGTGATGATATCCATTTCTTGTTTACGATTCGCGTGTTTCTGCCTTGGCGGAGTGTGACAAATTGGTATCAGAGCCTATGGTTATAGAGAACTAGGTGATTGAGCCTAGACTATAGCTTAAGCGTCCCTCATATAGTTGCATGTTAGGGGCAAAGTGTTTGTGTACGTAATATACCGTATGTTCCAGCTGACTAAAGCTTTTAAAATTCTTTCTATTTGATTTACTTTACTATATAATATGTAATATATAATTTTTTCATTATGGGCAATTATATAGTATTATACCCCTTTGTTATTGTTTTAGTCATGTTTTCCTACCTAGGAGATATCGTTGGGAGATTGTTTACCTCACTGGACTCGTGAAGTTGGGTGACTTTTGAGAGAGAAAATGTCATACCAAAGCTGAGGTCCCAAACATAAGTTTATTTTGTTTTCTAACTCGAATGTGTTGCTATAAATGGGATTGATATTATATTTGGGTCACGATGTGAATTCTGTTTTCGTTTGGTTGATTGGATTTTTTGGTTTCGTTTGATGGATTATCATGTTGAGTTATCATTCTGGATTATTATTATGTGCTTTGTGGTAGATGTATGTTATCTTGAGGATGTTTGGTCTGGAGTAATACACGTGTGAAAAAGGATGCATTTATAATTATGGGTCGTTTGACAATAATTATATATGGCAACACACACGTGGGACTGTGACTTTGATTGCATTAAACATTGTTGCTTGTATGTATTATGTAAAGGATGAAAGTCTGGATAGTTGTGTAGATGGTAGTGGTATATGCGCTCGCGCGCGTCGATACCTGTTGAGGATGGTTGGGTGGTTAGAGCGTCTCCGCGCACCCCCGCTCTTAACCAATTAGGCGATTATATTAGGTTGGGTTGAGTAGATTGTAAGGTTCCCTTTCATCTATCGGTTGCGGATACATCGGATACCTGTTGGTATTGTCGTCGTGATTCTTAAGTTGGTTCGTTAGCTCATTGTTCATTGAGATATCCAACGCCCGTGTTGGTATTCTAGGGTGTTATCATAGAACTGGTGTTCTATGTTCTTCGTTCGGCGTTTTGATTGTTTTCCTTTGTCTAAAGGTGAAGATACTTTTTGGTTTGGTTCTAAGACCGTTGGTATGGATAAAGAATTATTCTCTTACCCTAATTGGAGGATATGTTAAGTTGAGTTGTAGAGACAGTAAGTTTCCCTTCTATCTAGTATTTGTGGATACCTAGTATTGCTATTATAGAGGTTGCTCGTTTGTTCGAATTTCGTAAGTCTAAGCTTAGCATCCCTTCATCGTACTTTGTTAGTGAGGAAACCTGATTTTTTTTCGTATTCGACGTCTCGATGTATATTGGTTGTTCGGAATCTGTCTTTCGATTATAGGCGCGTTTCGTTAGTTCTTTCGTTGCATTGATTAATGTCATGAGTATCAATCGTTTCATTTTTAAGCGATAATTGTTTCCTAAATAATTGGTGTGGATTAGTACTCCTTGGTTGTATATCCTATGGTTTTCGTAAACCCGTGGCGAAGTGTTAGTGTCGATGCATTTTAGGTTTGCTCTCTGAGGCTTTATTCTGGATAAGTACCCTTACGTTTTTTTTTTTAGTACGTAAGTCTTCATTATTTTCTCGTACTAGTTTGGTTTGATTTTTTTTTCTTTAGTATTGTTCTGGTATTTTCTTTCGTTTATAAACAATAGAATTGATCGTTTGAGGCTGTACGGTGTTTACAATTCATTTTGGTATTTTATGGTGTCCTTTTGTTTTAAGTAACATATTTGATAATTGACGTCAAATCATATAAAAAAACCCTTTGGGTGTATTGTGTTGGTGTTTGGAGAAAAACTGTGTTATTAAAATAATCTTTTTTAATAGATTTTATTTTATTTATGATAAAGCTGGTTTAAAGTGATCATAGTGGTCTAAGGTTCGATACACCTTTGATAATCATCTCTTGATTTTTATGACAACCAGAATGAATTTTCAAAGATTACATTTAAGACAATCTCATTGTTATTTAAAATGATTTTTATACTTAAAGTGACTTGCTTAATTTAAATCGATTTTATAAAAACATTATTTAATGTGGTCATTCGAGTGAAGTCGATAATTGGTATAAGAATTTCCGTCTTTAGTATTGATTTTTTTTATTATGTGTTCATTTGTCGTGGTATTATTCGTTGGGGGTGTTTCTAGCAATCGTTGATGCGTTGGTTAGGTCGGAGGTTCGTTCTTCTTGTCGACGTTTACATTCGATTGATTTTTTTTTCTTTTTAGAATCGTGTGAATTTTGGGTCCATACCAATTGGTGTATGTGTAGTTTGAAATTTCCTCATGGCGTGGTGCTAGAGTTGATGTTAGGACGTATCTTCTAGGTGGTGCGATTGATGGTAGCGAAGCGAATGGAATTATTCGCAATCCCAAGTTGGAATTAGAGAGTTCTCGTTTTACTTTTGATTAGTACCTCTTAGTTATGGAGAGTGTTGATGTATTCGTAGGAAAGAATTGGTTGTTGGAGACATAAGCTGAGTTGGTATTGCCTACTGAGATGCATGAAGGTAATTATAAATGCCTTGGTAAGTTCTGAGGTTGCATAAGGTTCTATGGAGAAACAACTTAAAGGAGGGTTACGAGTTGAGTTTATGTGATTCTTTGTAGTATGGGAGCCCTTAAAGTGTTCCTAAGGAATTAGTAGGTTTTACCCCTCGTCGTAAGACAGGATTTCGTTTTGGAATTAGTACAAGGAGCGACGCCGATTTACGAAGGCTCGTGTCGTTTAATGTCTTTAGAAAGGCAAGATGTGTGGAATGATTGCAGGAGTTCCAAGGTGAGGGTTGGTTCGAATGGTAACTTGTTATGGGAAGCGTCTGTATTGCTTGGTAGGAAGAAAGGTAGGTAGTTTGGAATGTGCATAGATTATCTTGAGGAAGAGTGAGATAGATAAATTGTTTTATGTGATGTCACAATGGAGGGTGCACGGGGATGATGTAGCCAATACTGTTTTTAGGATGCGTAATGGACACGTTGAAGTTTATAGCTATGCCTTTTGGGTTAACCAATGCACCAGCGGTTTTCATGGAGTTAATGAGCCGGGTGTGCATGGCCGTATATAGACAAGCTAGTTAACGTATATATACAGACGATTTTTTAAACCGACCAAGTCTAAGGAGGAGTACGAGTCGCACGTGAAGATGATCTGCGGGTCACTGAAGGTAAGAGAGATGTTATGTGACAGTTTTCCAACAACGTGGAAGCGGAGCAAAGAGGAAGCTATCTAGATGTAGAAGGAATCAAATGGGTAATGAGCCGATCTTGGCATTACCAGAAGGAGCAGACGATTTCATAGTATATTATGATGCGCGAAGCAAGGATTTGGAAGCATGCTTGGAAAAAAGGGAGAAGGTGATTGCATGTACGTCGCGACAACTGAAGGTTCTTATGAAGGATTGCATGACTAAGTGGTAGGTTTTGCCTTATTATGATAGAGCATTATGTGAATCGAGACATGGAGAGTAATCTATACGGATCATGAATGTCTCCAACACACTTTCAATCGGAAGGAAAAAAACATGAGGCAAAGATGATGGATGGATGTTATTTAGTGAGTTTGATTTCGAGGCCAAGTACCATCTGGGAAAGGCAAATGTAGATGTTGTACCGTAGAGTAGGAAGAAGGAGTGAAGCCAAGAATGAGTTTGAGATAGATGTATGAAAATCCAATCTAGGTTTGAGAAAAGGATGTTGGTGGATTAAGAAAGATGTCATAAGCAAAGAACGCAGTCTACATAAGATGTTGCATGGCTTGGACAACGAGTGTGTGGAAAAGAGATGGAGGAAGTGTGGTTCATATTCGGGTTAGACAAGGGTATCGACGTCCATTTGGAGAGATGTAAGGACCTTGGCTATTGAAGAGGCGTATACGACAAAGTATTCTATCCATCCTGGAGCGGATATGATGTTGTGTGGTTTTAGGTTAACTAATCGATGGTTGAGTATCAAGTGTCTTCAGGATTGTTGCTACAACCTGAGTTACCTGAGTAGAAGTGGGAAAGGATAACTAAGGATATTGTTTGTCAAGTTACCAAGTAGTGATGTACGGGTACGATGCGATTTTGGTTGTAGTCAATGGACTGACTAAGTCACCCCATTCCTAGCTATGCTTAGGACAAGTATGGTAGATTTTAGAGGTAATTGGAAAACTCACTTTCGTGAGATGAGTTTTTCCCTAAGGTGGGGATTATCATTTGAGTATGGATGTGCTTCATTTGAAGCATGGTATGGAATGGAATGTAGGTTACCGTTTTATGGGCTGTAACTGGAGAGAGTGAGTTGAATGGATCGAATTTGTACAAGAAATTCGACAACCAAGATAGTGGGTTATACTGGAAAGGCTTGAGGCATCCAATTGTCATAAGATGTTAGATGGTAGTAGTGGGAAACTTTTGATTATTGACTGGTTGGTTTATGGGTGGTTGAAGGTACTCCACCTTTGGAGAGGTGTAGTACGTTTGGAAAGAAAGACAAGTTAGAACTGAGTTATGTAGGACCATTTGAGATCCTTAGATGGATTGGGCCTATAGTTCGGTTGAGAATTTCTGTCATATGAGCTGAGTATCAGAAATTGGATTGGGAGGTGCTAAAAGTTGAGTAAACCTGGAATTTGCGTGGATTCTTTAGATTACGTTGAGCTTTGTTAACATCTTTATATTCTTGAATCTTCAAGATAGTTCTTGTTTGATGAGTTTGCAAGGTTAAGATATAAACCAAAAACGGGTTTGTTACAACAACTTAAGGGTTTTGATGAGTTTTCTTGATGACGAGTGAGGTTCATGTAGTGGGATGCTTCTTTTCGTTTGGATTGCCTGAGGAATTGAGTAGAGTACATGAAACATTTCATGTGTTAAACCTAAAGAAGTGTTTGGCAGATGCTAGTTTGCGTGTGCCATTGGACGAGATTAAGGTTAATAAAACTCTTCGTTTTGTTGAGGAACCTGTAGAAATAATGGATCGTGAAATTAAGAGTTTAAAACATAGTAGAATATTGCTTGTGAAAGTTCGTTGGAATTCTAAGCGTGGACCTGAGTTTACTTGGGAACACAAAGATTATATGAAGTCTAAGTACCCTAAGTTGTTCGTTGAGCGAACTGATGAATCGGCTAGTTAAATATCGGGATGAGATTTCCTAAAGGAGGGGATACTGTGACACCCATGACTTGAGCAGGTTAATCAAACCGTTAGTGTTGACTTATGGATCTGTTGCAATATATGGTATTGGTGATTATATGTGTTTACATGCGTTTATGTGGGTTATGTGAGATTGGATAATCAATTCATTGAGCGTGACCGTCTCATTAGGATTGGATTTCCGTTGAATATTGTGGAGTTCATTTCGTTCACTTTTGGTGACAAGGAAATGATTTTGTGATTAAAGCGTTTTAGTGATTTATCGTGTAAGTAACTATACGTATACGTATTTATGTGTTGGTAATATTAGGATGAGATTAAGTTTTAGTAGTAAGGATATGAAAGAAATGAGTTTGATAAAATATAAGAGTTTTTTAGGGACTTTCTATTTATAGAAAGTGAATTTGTGAAATGAAAAGTATTTTTGGAAAAGTATAGTAAATTGCGTTTACGCAAAAAGGTATGCGCAAATAAGCTAAGGTTTTTATAAAAACTTAAGGTAATATTAATAATTAAGTAATTAATTAATTAATAAAAACCTAGTTGATATCTAATACTAATTAGGGATTATCTAGAACTTAATATGTGGCCTATAAATACAAAACAAAATCCCAAACCCTCCCCCCTATGTAAACCGGTCGAACAAAGAGAAAAGGAAGAAGAAAAAAAATTAGGGTTTTGCTTTGTGAAGAAATCAAGCTCTAAGGTAAGTTTTTAATTAATCCTTGTTAGTTATTAATCTTTAATCATGTAATAATTAATATGGTGGATAATTAGGGTTCATTAAAATCAGTAAATTAATGATGTTTAATCATGTTATAATGATTAGGGTTTAATTAGAAGCTTATGGATGTAATTGGTTAAACTTGATTCGCATTAGAATTTGATTTGGATTAAGGCAGAATTAGGGTTGTGTTGTTCGGACATTATCTTCATGATGGTAAAATCTTTTGTTAAGTTTCCGGTGTCTATAACGTAGCTCAAAGAGTCTAGTTTTCAGAACATCTGGCCTCGAAGGTTTTTAAGGTCGGGAAGTCAGTCAAACGTTGGTTGCAAGAAAAGTTGTTAAATCAGTAAATACGGGTCAAATTTAGGTCAGATTAAGAGGTATAAAAACCCCACTTAAAATTTGAATTAGGATTATACCTTCTATATGAGTTTAGTTCTATGTGTCTATTAATGATCTCCCAAAGTAGAG
>BQNB010064877.1:3406-33607 GCA_026074375.1 Tanacetum coccineum
TGATGGGTTTTCTATACCCTAACTAGATTAACATAAAGCGGAAACAACAATTAATCTAGGGCAAGAAGGAAACTAAACCCTAAAGGATCTTAACCTAATAAATAATAGCAACTTAAAAGAAATAAATAAATAAGAAAATACTAACCTTTGAGAAAATTGGAATTCTCACACACAGACCACCTTGGTCGAACTTGGAGGCAAGTACTCAAATGAGAGTACCTCTAATAGCTCACACCCATGAACCAAAGAGAAAAGGGATTTGAACTCCTAAGGTCTCGTTACACGAGTTGACTCTTACAAGGAATAGGAATGATAAAGAGAGAATGAGCATAGAGGAAGGGACTTGGAATAGCTCTTTGGAGGGATGTGGGATTCTCCAAAAAAATGTCCCATGGGTCCTTTACGGGTCTTCCGGGCCCGTTCAACTTAATACACCTTGTATTAGTTCATAATTAATTTACCAACTATTAATAAATTAACAAACCAATTAATTATACATATAATATAAATTCTAATTAATATTATCTCTCCTTTATTATTTCTCTTAACAGTTCACTGAGAACAACCCAAAAAGAACTCTACTTTTGATGACAGTCTTACCAATTAGTTATGAACTTAGACATAAATCCAACAGTCTCCCACTTAGATAAGTCATCAACTATAATTGGTCTAAGTCTATCCTGATTAACTAAGCAAAGAGTGCCATCCAATGCAACTGCCGAACTCTGAATCATATCTTAGAGACAACCCTTAGATAAGTGATCAACTATTCCTTTGTTCTGCTGATATCGTATGAACCTGAGACATGGATTTTAATCAATCTCTAGGTTAAACATTATGTTTCCCGATTTGTAATTATTTGACTATATGAGACTACTAAATTGAACACGTCAACTTAGTCTTGGCCAGGCCTAGCACATTTAAGTCAACATCTACTCATCGAGGGGCCCATGGATATTGCTTTCCCATTTAGGAGAAAGGAACAAATAAACATTGAATACATAGAACTAGTCAACTCATCATGTCATACCTAGCGTATCCTTTATAACTAGCATTTATGCACATCGTTTGAATAACCTAAGGTATAATAGACTTGAAAAACTAGAAACTCGATGTATCTTTATTTTAAGAATAGAAGATATTATCATCTTAGAATTACTCGTGATATTAATCCATGAAGTAATCTCTCTAAGTACGGGTTTCTCCTATACTTAATTCCCATTAAGTACTCATGAGTCTTGCAGCATTCTCTATGCTATGTCTAATCTTTATAGACAGTCTACTAATACTCCATGACAGTCTTAAATCAATACTTACTTCCTGTAGTATGAACGACTAAGGAGGTTTGAGTAAACTAAGTACTCAAGAAGTGGATTCTAAACATGCAAAAATGAAACACAATGATAAACAATAGTAAATGGTAGCACTCATGCAAATAAACAAATCTCTATTATTTAATCACCAAAACCATTACAATATCAATCATTGTTTATAATGTTTCAAATTTAAACTAACAACTAAAACATTATATTATCTTTCAATCCTATGCCCCTAACATGTGCATTGTGTCTGGACTTAGCCAATGCCTTTGTGAATGGATTATCCTCTGATCATATGTGCTTCACAATCATGTGTCCTTCTTCTACTTTGCTTCGAACAAAATGGTTTTTGCTTTCAATAAGCTTTGACTTTCTATGATCCTTGGGTTCTTTAATCAAGGCGACCACACTCTTATTATCACAGAATATTTCAATGGGTTCTTGTACTTTTGGAACAACTCTAAGATCTCTAATGAAATTCTTCATCCAGATAGCTTCCTTTGAAGCCTCACAAGCTGCAATATACTCGGACTCGCATGTGGAGTCAGCCACTATGTCTTCCTTTAAACTTTTCCATGTCACCGCTCCCTTATTCAACAAGAATACCTAATCAGACTGTGAACGACTATCATCTTTATCTTTTTGCCAACTTGCATAACAATAACCAGTCACTTTGAGTTCTTCTTCTCCAATATAAACTAAGAACCTGTCTTTAGTAATTCTTAAATACTTAAGAATATTCTTTACAGCTGTCCAATAACCTTCACCAGGATTCTGCTGATGTTGACTCACCATGCTCAAAGCAAAGGAGACATCAGGCCTTGTACACGTCATGGCATACATGATCGATCCTATAGCCGAAACATATGGGAATCGACTCATTCTGTCTAGTACTTCATCATTTTTTGGACATATATCCTTACTAATCTTTATGCCATGATATAAGGGTAGATTCCCTTTCTAGAATTTTCCATTTTGAATCTTTTCACAATTTTATCTAAGTACGTGTCCTGACTAAGTCCTATAAGAAGTTTTGATCTATCTCTGTAAATCTTTAGACCAAGAATATATGCTGCATCTCCTAAATATTTCATAGCAAAACATTTCCCCAACTAGTATTTTACACTTTGTAACGTTGGGATATCGTTTCCTATGAGTAGTATATCATCCACATATAATACCAGGAAGACTACAACACCCCCACTGACTTTGACATATATACAAGACTCATCTTCGCTTCTAGAAAATCCAAACTATGTGACTTTCTCATGGAAGCAGAGATTCCAGCTACGAGAAGCCTGTTTAAGTCTATAAATAGCCTTTTGAAGCTTGCACACTCTTTTAGGATACTTTGCATTTTCAAAACCTTCTGGTTGTGCCATAAACACATCCTCTATCAATTTTTCGATAAGGAAAGCGGTCTTGACATCCATCTGCCATATTTCATAATCATGAAACGCAACTATGGCAAGCATTATCCTAATTGACTTTATTTTAGCTACTAGTGAGAAGGTTTCCTCATAATCAATCCTGTGGGTTTGAATATAACCCTTCGCTACCAAGCTAGCTTTATAAGTGTGTACTTTCTCATCCATGTATGTCTTCTTCTATAAGCTCCACTTACATCCCACTTTACATCCCACTGTCTTAAGACCAGGTGTTGTGTCAACCAAATTCTAAACTTGGTTGTCATACATAGACTGAATCTTACTTTTCATAGCTTCTTTCCAATTTGTAGCCTCAAGGATTGCCATCGCTTCCTTGTAGTTAGCAGGCTCATCCAATTCACTTAGTGTACTATCACTAATCTTGTCCTCTTTAGATATCATTTCTCTCTAAAGGAACACTCCTCTTCGAGCTACAAATACCACATTATCCTTGGGTTTGTAAAAAAAATATCCAAATGACTCTTCTGGATAACCAACGAAAAGACACTTTTCAGATCTAGCTTCTAATTTGTCTTGAGCTTCTCGTCTATCGTAAACCTCACAACCCCATATTTTGATGTGCCTAAGAGAAGGACGTTTTCTCTTTCACATCTCAAAAGGTGTCTTCAAAACTTTCTTAGTGGGTACAGGATTTAAGATATGGGCGGCTGTCTCTAATGTGTAACCCCAGAAGCTTATTGGAAGTGTTGCTCGGCTCATCATAGATCCAACCATGTCTAACAGGGTTTTATTTCTTCTCTCAGCAACTCCATTTAGTTGTGGTGTTCTAGGAGGAGTTAACTGTGAAACTATACCATAGTTTTTAAGATGATCAAAAAATTCGATACTAAGGTATTCTCATCCCCTATCAGACCGAAGTACCTTTATCTTTCTGCCCAGTTGGTTCTCTACCTCGTTTTGATACCTTTTGAATACTTCAAAGGTATCCGACTTATGTTTAATCAGATAAACATATTCATATCTACTGAAATCATCAGTAAACGTAACGTAGTAGCATTTTCCATCTTTTGTGGCAGATCGGAATGGTCCACACACATCTGTGTGTACTAAGTCCAATAATCTTTCACTTTTTTCACATAATCATGTGAATGGTGATTTAGTCATCTTGCTCAATAAGCAAGACTCCCATACATCATCCGATTTAAAGTCGAATGATTCCAACACTCCATCCTTTTGGAGTTGGGCGATGCGTTTCTTGTTTACGTGCCCAAGATGGGAATGCCATAATTTTGATTTATCAAGCTCATTAGACGAACCAACATTTAAAATCACATTGCCATTATGACTAATACATTCAACAGTTTCATATATGCCTTTGCAAGGAGAAGCTTTAAACATAAAACAACCATTTGAATAAATCAAAATATCTCTATTCTTATTATCAAATGAAAATTTATAACCATCCTTGAACAAAGCATGAAATGAAATAATGTTTCTTGTCATTTCTGACGAATAACAACAATTATTTAAATCTATCTTAACTCCAGACTTCAGCATGAGCTCGTACTTTCTAATCCTTGTCACAGGCGTGATTTTCTTGTTTCCTATGACTAAGTTGAGCTCCCCATGCTTCAACCTCCTACTTTTCTTTAGACCCTGCAAAACAGTGCAAATGTGAGTACCACACCTTGTATCCAGGACCCACGAATCCGAAGTTGTAGTATGTGGAGTTCGATCATAAACATACCTGAGTGACTATCCTTTTTGACCTTTCCATTTTTGAGGTCCTTTAGATATTTTGGGCAGCTACGCTTCCAATGCCCCTTTGTGTTGCAGTAGAAGCACACTGCTTCCTTTGGATCGCTTGTAGGTGCAATCTCATATTCATCCTTTCTCTTAGACCTACGATCGGTCTTTCCTTTTGTGACCTTTCCTTTCTAGTTGGAATGAGAAGTCTTTCTTTTCTTTGCATTGTGACCAACAGTCAATACAGGAGCTGCTGAAGTAGAGGGCACATCAATTCTCTTGATCCCTTGCTCAGCGGTTTATAACGAACTATGGAGTTCTATTATTGAGGTCTCTTTCTCGTTTATTTGATACGAGAGCAAAATCTGATTGTAATCAGCTGGCAGACCGGATAGGATTATGTTGATAGAAAGCTCAGCATCGAACACCATGTTCAGAGATTCCAATCTGTCAAAGGACCCTTTCATCTCTAAGACGAAATCACAAATAGAGGCTCCAGGTTTTGGTTTGCAAGCCATGAGGGATTTAACAACATCAAGGCGTTCGTTGCTTGCCTTTGCCTGAAACATTTCTTTGAGCTGTTGGTTCATTTCATAAGCCCAAGTGTTCTCAAAAGTCTTTTGCAGTTCAGGGCTCATGCAAGATGCCATGATGCATGACACTTTATTTGCATCATCATAGTGCTTTTGGTGAGCTTTAATCTCTTCTTGGGTTGAATCGTCATTGATTGTGGGAATTTGCTCATCCAGAACATACTTTTTGTTCTCGTACCTTAGGCCTAAGGTTTTCCATCAAGTCCATATAGTTAGGATCGGTGAGTCTTTCTATAACAACCCGTAATTTTACAGTATTTCATCAATGTAATATCTACTTATTATATAATATATCACTTTTTCACGAGGATTTTTTTTGCTTTAATCTCTTATTATGCAACGTAACTTGCATAACTAAAGTTAACAAGATCACACAATCTACCTACGACAATCCTATCTTCATATATATCAAGCAAACATCATAACATGTCAAGTCAACAATCTAATATCCATTTTATCATATACGTTATTCATTTAACAAAGTTTTCATGACGATAATACCAAATGAGCTTAAACCGTTAACATTTATGCCTAAACCCTAATTTTGGGTAATGTAAACATCCAAGAAAGTACAAGTAATATAAAATCTCATTTGAATATACTTCCCTCCAAAATAAGGTACAAGTCCTTTAAAGCATATTGTACAAGTCATTAATGCACAATATCTAAAATAGCCGTTTTACCTTCGTTTTCCTAAGAACCTTGTACAATCCATCAAGTAAAAGTTACAAGCAAGTCATACACTTCATTTACATTCCATAATCATCCTCATTTTCTAAGATTTCATGAAATGAAACCTAGAAACCCTAACCCGAGCAAAATACTACACCATGACCCGTTTCTTGATTTTTATCCATTGTAAACCCAAACCATTACTCAAATAAGTTGTAAGTACATAAATTACAACATCACAAATCATAATCCATCATCATTTCACCATTTTACAACAATATACACGAATTAAATCAAAGAAACCCTAATCAAACCCTAATTTACCCTAATGTGAACTTTTGACCCGTTTACTCGTTTTCACCCATTTTAAACCCAAACCACCTATCAATTCTTGTTAATAATCCTCAATACAAGTCTTAAGATCATTAATCCACGCTTATAACTCAAATGTACATGAAATGTAAAGCTAAAAATCCTATTCGATCCCTAAAGAGACCCGCAGCCATGTTTTTGCATTTTAACCCATTTTGAAACTTCCTTTGCACTCAAGCACCTCATGACTCACCCACATGCTCCCTTAAGTAGCTTACCAAGCTACTTAATCCATTTCTTGGCTAGAAAAGAAGCCACATCTTCCCTTGCTCACCAAACTTAGCTGTGGCACCCTTATGAACCATACAACACTTCTAGCTAGTTCTAGCTTTGACAAATCACTTCATAGCTCTTCCACAACTCCATGTAGCTGTTCCACATGTCCAAGGATTGAGCACCAAGGCTCCTTGGCCTCCAAGACTCCAAACGAGTATAAATAGGGGGTACCATGCCTTCATTTTACTCATCCCCCACTTCTTCTTCTATAACCCATCATAGCAACATATATCTGATCAAAGAAGTTCTTAAAAGGTCCTAATAAGTCTCAAGGTCAGAATTGGAGCAAAATAAATTAAGAAACGAAGCCCCGGATTCGTTATTTTAGGCGTACGAAGCTCAAACCCGGGTTCTATGATCTTCATACCCGCTCCTACACTCTTATAATGTTCATATGATCCTAAATATACTCTTGTTAAAGATTTAAAACTCAAAAACCATGCTTTTTTTCTTTTAATCCAAACCGTGACCAAAAACCCGAAACCCTAATTTTTGTGTTTTCTTAAATCAAATCGTTATAATGGTTAAATTTTGTTATAATCTATTCTATTAAGTTAAACTAATGTTATTATAACCACTTTATCAAGTCTTGAAGGAATTTGAATTAAAAACCTACGCATTTTCGTTTTAAAACCCTAATTTGACCCGTTTTGATTTTTAGCTTAACGAATCGTTATTTTAAACTTTTGTTACGTTAAACCTTCATATTTTAGCTTATTCTAATAAGCTATAACCTGAAAATATCTTTTGGAATGTTAAAATAAGCTTGCATGGCCATTCGAACTTGTTTTGTAAATATTATCCATGCAAGGGGTATATATCGTAACTTTCTGAAACTTATAACTAAAGGGACTGAAAATGTCATTTTATCAAAGTTATAACTACATGGGTCTATTATGTCACTTTCCAAAGTGCAAGGTTTACTTTGTACATCTTTTAAACTAGAAGGACCAAACTCGTAAATGTGCAAACTCCAAGGGTATATTTTGCCATTTTTCATTCTTAAGGGTCTAAAATGTAACATTTTGAAAAAGTATAAAAATATGTTCAAAACATTATAAGACATAACTTTAATTAACGCTTGACGTGCTTATCATTTCTAGTTATCAAGCAAAACACATAAAACCGATTATGTTATAACTATTATATTATTCATCATCGATGTGCTTTTAAAAATCCTATCCCGGATCTATATCGTACCATAATACTAGGGAGCTTCATATTAAAGGGTTTCATCTTGGTATTACGTTTTGACTGAGTTTTGTTTGGGATACATTATATAAAGTGCCCTACTCCTCAAACGTTTACTGAATGACCTCTGAATTATGATGGCCCGAACGGTGATACAATATATCCAAACACTGCCAATCAAATTAATAACATATAAAACCCTCTAGAACAAAGTTCTAGAGTACAATCTTCCAAGACTCACCATATTATCCCATGTTACGTGACGCAGCTGCTTTCCTTTAAGTTGATATACTTTCCGCCCTAGTAAATAACGTCGTACTACCATACAGACGCCTTTCCTTTGATATACTTTTGCCATTAATTAGATTTCCCTGTTAAGGTGAGTTCATAGCCTTGCTTTTCAATCT
Organism: Tanacetum coccineum; assembly: GCA_026074375.1. NCBI lineage: Eukaryota > Viridiplantae > Streptophyta > Magnoliopsida > Asterales > Asteraceae > Tanacetum > Tanacetum coccineum. The sequence continues at coordinate 11,371 of BQNB010064877.1, forward strand.
CTTTAATGTTTTCATAAACTCGCGAGGGGGATACATGCTTGTTACAAACTCTTTTACATACTCGTATATCTTATAACAATGTGATTACTTTTCAAAGACTTAATGAATTCATAACCCCGCATTTCAATCTTTTGAATACCTTATAAACCTGTGATACCTGATATAAACCATGAATGCAAGTGTTTTTCCAACTGTATGCTATCCAGATATATTATTGCCTAAGTAGCTTCCAGTGCCATTATTTCCATATCATGAATCATTAATTACTTGCATTGCGAGTAAACGCGAATATTGTGAATAGATCTATTGGGGGTGACGGCTCCCGTTAGTATACCCATTCATAGGGTAGCCAAACGCACTATATTTGACCTAATGGGTAACCTTGGCAAGTTACCTTTTCCACGGGGACCTAGTTCCCTAACCAATGTCACTACGGTGATTTTCTCTGTTAACATATTGATGTCATGAGCTTAGGTGCAATAATAATGTTACCATTTTTTCCATGATAATTGTATTCGTTGCAATTATTACCAATAACAAGTGTATAACAACGTAACCCACTTACCATTAATCTTGCATTCAACTGTTCTCCATGATAATACTGTTTTCCATAAATGTTTTTCATGATAATTGTACCTGTAAAGCAAATATTTCGAGTACTACTGAACTTGTATTCAACTATTACATTTCAAACCTATGAATTTCACTCAACCTTTGTATTGACCCTTTGTATGCATGTTTATCTCAGGTAATTAAGCAACTTATGGCATGGAGTGGCATGGACTTGAAGATGGCTAAAACCTGTTATCATTCATATTTTATGTTTCTAGATTTTGGGAACTGCCCTTGTAAAACTCTGATTTTAAATGAATGATAACGTATCTTTTAAAAACGTCTCTTTTGAGTCATTTTCTATGATTGTGACTGTTGTACTATGAAGTAATACCCCAGATTAGCTTCCGCTGCTATATTGTAAAAATAGGGGTGTTACACCACTGCCCCTTTAAATAGGAAAAAGCAAGCTACTTTTGAGGACCAATGTGAAACGTCAAATAACAACACACTGAAACATGTAGAGCAACTGAACATTCAGAAGACTAATATCCCTGTGATTCCTTCTACAGGAATAAACACTTGCACTAACGCTAGCATATCACAGCCTACGAGCAATACCAAGAAAAATAGGATCTCGTCGGCTAAAAGTGACACAAGAAGAAAGTAAAGAGCACCCTAGGACGAATAAATCTAGTCTGAAGAAATCAAATCATATTAATTCTAGTATTAGCTCTAAGCGTGCTGTACTTAATTTGAATTCTCGTTCTGTTTGCAAAACATGTAACAATTGCTTTATTTTGGAAAATCATGATATGTGTGTGGTTAATTATTTGAATTTTGTGCATGCATCCCCCTCTATTAAGAATGTTATGAGCAAAGTTAAGAAGGCTTGGAAACCTAAGCAAGTTTGGAAAGCAATAGGAAAACTACTTACCAATATCGGTTATCAATGGAAGCCCATGGGAAGGAAATTCATTTTAGGAGAACAGTGCCCTTTAACTAGGCTCACTAAATCCAAAGTAGTGCTTGCTAAGCAAACTGAAAACGTTAGTACCAGTAAAATTATGATAACTGAGAAACTAAGTCACACATCTCAAAAACCATTAACTAGATACCAACGTAGAACCAAACAGTACAAGGCAATTCCCACTAGCTTTCCTACTCTAACTGAGAATGAGGCAATTGATGCCTCTCTGCATTCTACTGTTGCTTCTGCTAACCAACAAGAACCCAACAAAAATTGGGGATCCATCTTTTTAAACTCTCCATCTTTGTCTATTTTCAAATGCAGGTCGTATAGACCGTCCTTTGGTATTTGGACTCAGGCCTGCTCAAAACATATGATAGGGGCACGCTCCGGCTCAAGAATTTCCATTAAAAGTCATCAGGATTAGTTTAGGATTCGGAATACCACTTTTGGTGGCTATCAAGGGTTATAAATTACGTAGATTTGTGACAGTGTATCTCCAGGGTAAAGTATGTGGAAGGACTAGGACACAATCTTTTTTCTGTCGAACAATTTTGTGATTCTAATCTTAAAGTTGCATTCAGGAAGCATTCATGTTATGTTTGAGATAAAATGGTGTCGAATTAATTAATGGTTCTCATGGTTCTAATTTGTACACTATCTCGGTTGAAGACATGATGAAGTCCTCCCCAATCTGCTTGTTGTCCAAAGCCTCCAAGAACAAATCATGGTTATGGCATCGTCGTTTAAACCACTTGAACTTTGGTATAATCAATTACCTTGCAAGAAAGGATTTAGTAAGAGGCTTACCTAGATTAAAGTTTGAGAAATATCATCTTTGCTCCGCATGCCAACTAGGAAAGAGCAAAAAGCATACCCACACACCCAAAATTGAAAACACCAACTTGGAAGTTCCTAATACCCTACATATGGACTTATGTGGACCAATGCTAGTGCAAACAATTAATGGGAAGAAATACATCTTAGTCATCGTTGATGACTATTCTAGGTTTACTTAGGTCAAGTTTTTGAGATCGAAAGATGAAACCCCAGAGTTCGTCATCAAATTTATGAAGCAAATACAAGTTGGTCTCAGCAAAACTGTCAGATACATCCGTACCGATAATGGCACAAAATTTGTCAGTCAAGTTCTGACTAAATATTATGAAAGTGTCGGCATTTTTCACTAAAAATCAGTTCTAAGGACTCCACAACATAACGGCGTTGTCGAAAGACAAAACCGTACTCTTGTAGAGGCTGCTAGGACAATGCTGATATTTTCCAAGGCTCTGATGTTTTATGGGCAGAAGCTGTTGCCACTGCTTGTTACACCCAAAACCAATCCCTCATTAACACTCGTCATAACAAAACCCCATACGAGCTGGTGCATGATAAGAAGCCTTATCTTACCTTTCTCTGAGTCTTTGGTGCTCTTTGTTACCCTACAAATGACAGCGAGGATCTTGAAAAATTGCAACCAATAGCTGATATTAGAATTTTCGTTGGTTATGCACCAAGCAGGAATGGTTATAGAATCTACAACAAAAGAACCCGACGAATGATGGAAACTATTCACGTTTAATTCGATGAGCTATTTGAGCTAATGGCTCCTGTGTAACTCGATACAGGACCCGCACCTACGTTTCTAATGCCTGGACAGATTAGTTCAGGACTCGTACCCAATCCGGTCCTTGCAGCACCTTATGTACCCGCAACAAATAAAGATCTGGAGATATTATTCCAACTGATGTTCGATGAATACCTAGAACCTCGTAGTGCTGAAAGACTGGTTTCTTCTGCTACAGCAGTTCAGGTTCCTGTCATTTCTGCCGGTACACCTTCTTCTACTACCATTGATCAAGATGCACCTTCTCCAAGTCATTCACCATCATCTTCAGGATTACAACCTCCTATCTCACATCAAGGTGTTGCAGCTGGATCTACTATCATTGAAGATAATCCTTTTGCTCATGCTGACAACGATCCCTTCGTAAACGTGTTTGCTCCAGAACCTAATTCTGATGAGTCTTTGGTATGTGCTTAATTACACATACCTTTTACCTTTAAAAATGAGCTAAAATAACCAAAAACGGACTTAAAATGCCAAATATACGCTTGTTTTGCTAATTGTATTGTGCAGGAACGGATATCTAAGAAAAGGACGAAAAACGAAGCCCAAATCGTACAAAACCAGACTCCGGAATAGGACAAACAGAAAAATACAAAGTCAAAAGTCCAAGCCAATCCTGAAAAAGTCAAACCCAAGTCAACCCCGACAAGATCCCAAAAGTCAACAAGTGAAGAAAAAATAAGTTTGAGGGTTACAATTGCCAAACCCTTAAACTTATATTATACAAGAGAAAAAAAAAGAAGAAAAAGAAAAGAAGGGTGCAAACTGCCAATATGGCAAAGATATACTCCAAGGGGCCATTCTGCCAAAGTCCCTAACTTATAACCACCAAGGACGGTTGATGCAAAGAGTGTTATAACTTTTGGGGACTATTTCTGCCAAGTCCCCAAAAGTTATTTAACCACAAGGACCATGGATGCAATCAAACATAACACCTAGAGGGGCCAAAAGTGACAACTCCCATAAACCTTTTTACCTGTCACCCTTTCCTTTTCATAACCTTTTTTCCCGCCCAATTTTCCCCCCAACCATGTCACGGGTTCACTTTCTCTGTTTTATCCTGCAAACCCAATTCCCCCATGGACAAACCTCTCCCTCCCCCTCCACTACCTTTCCCAGCTGTAAGATTGCCAAGTTGGCAATCCCACAACTCCCCAAGACTTATTTCGACGGTTTTGATGATCCTAACAAGCACCAAGGCAAAATAGAAGGCCAGGATTGAGCTTAGTTTTTCCTCAGCAAACAAACACAACAAGCACACAAAGAGAAGCAGAGCTGCCTATAAAAAGAAGTGAAGATAAAATGAACGGTAAGTTTTTTTTAAGTTTGTAATTTTCCTTATTTTTAAGCATTTTTTAAGTTTTTCAAATTCAGCTTTAATTCACTTGTACTTTGTATCTTTTATCTTGTACTTTACCATTTTAAGCAATTAAATTCAACTCTTAAGTTTCATTGTTTTACCTTTCAATATTAAGCCGTTTTCACATATTAAGCTCATCATAAGCTCATTGAAGCTTATACTTATTAATAAGCTCAATTTCAGTCAAAAACTTGTTCAAAGTCATTCACTTACTAGTTTAGTTCATTTTACATCAAACATGATCACTTGAGTCCAGTTTAATCAAGTTTGGAAGCTATTTGGAAGAATAAGCTAATTTTAGCTTATTGAGCTTTTAAGCTCAAGGTTTAGAGGCAAGGTGCCACTTAGTTGTATGCTTTTAAGCCACTCACTCAACAAGAGTGGCTTGTGACTGAGTCTACAAAAAAACCAAGGTTTCATTTCTCAAATTTCATTTTAGCTTAATTTTAGCTTAAAACATTTGCTTATTGACTTTCCATTCCTGTTCAAATCTTTGCAAACATATTAGTTTAGGCTTGTTATTTAGCTGTTTTAAGTTTTCATTAGATAAAATTTGTGTAATCTCAGTTTATCTTTTAAAACTGTCATTTAGAATTAAGAAGCAAAGAGAGAAAGTATCAAATTTTTCAAAATAAGCTTATAAGTTTAGTGTCAAATTAGTTTTAATAGGTTAGAATAAGTAAGAGTAGATATAAGTTTTCAGCTGATTTAGTGTTAAATTAGATTTTAATGCCAATATAGTTTTGACAGTTATTATAAAGGAGTGTTTGGGTCAACTCTTAAAACGGGTCAAAATGGTTTTGTCTTTGGGTTATGGTCATTTAGTTAGTTTAAGCATAAGTTTTAAGCTTATTTAAAGCTGTTTCAAAAGTTTTTAAAGTTCAAAATTGTTTTTCAAAAGATTTCTAAACCATCTTATTTAAACAGTGACCTTTTAAAAAACACCACAAAGTGCTTATTTAGTTAAGCACTTTGGGAGTTTGAGTTTAAGTGATCAAAAAAGTCTGTTTTGTGTGTTATAAACAAGCCGTCAAACCTTGTGGTCTGTTGACCTTTTTTTTTTGGGGGGGGGGTTAGTCAAAAACCACCAAGGTTTTAAGTGTCAAAATTTTAATCAAAGAAGCTTTTTCACTGTCAAAATTCAGCAGTCTAAAATGGTTTTTAAAAGTCAAAAAATTGGTGCACAAGTTGTTTAGCTAGAGTACTCAATCTGTTTTAGCTTATCTCTTTAATTTGAGCTTATTTGACAGCTTTTAAAAAAGCTTGTCAAATAAGACCTTAGTTTAGCTTTAATGTCTCCCCTGGTGCAAAGGGAGACTTAAGTTCTTTTCTTATTTTTAAGTGCACTTTAGCCCAAGAATTTGGCTTATTTCAAGAGCCTATAAGCTCTTGTATAAGCCCCTTTAGTTTCAGCCCTTAGTAAGCTTTCTAGATAGCTTAATTTTAAGCCTCAACTTGCCCTTTTGACTGTTTTGCATGACTTAGGTGGAGGATTATGTCTTAATTTTACTTTTCTGGCTATTGATATTATAAGCTTTAATTGATTCCACGTATTAATTAGGATATTGTAAGTTCGTAGAGGTTGCTTATTTCTCATTTCTCTTTGCTTATTTGTGTCAACAGCTAAGCCTTTTAGCCTTTTAAGCACTATTTAGTTTCTGTCATCATAAGCTCCTCTCAGCTTATTTTATTTTAGCTTATACCCTCTTAGTGCTTATTAGGCTAGTTTAGGAGTCCTTTTAGCTTTTTGTCCAAATCTTAGCTTAAAACGACCACAAGTCCAAATGACTTAGCTTTTCCAAGCCTTTAAGCCACTTTAAGCTATTCTGTCACTTTTAAGCTGATTTTTCAGCTTATTTAGAGCTTTTTAGAAAAAGTCGTAGTTGACAAAGTTGTTAAGCCCCACGAGCTTAACAACTTTGCTTTTTGAAGTTTTCAAAAAAAAAGGGGGGGGGAAAGACAAGGGAACCGGGTGAGCAAGACTCGAACCCGGTACCCCTCGATACAGTCCCCCTTTTTACACACTTATACCGCTGCGCCCTTGGGTCTTTTTCGTTAAAGACTCAAGGGCTTTAATATTTATACACGTTTTGTGCTTATAAGCTTATAAGTTGTAACAGCTTATTTTCGGGGCTTATTTATTAAGCAACTTTGTGTTTCTTATTTTTTTTTAGGATTATACTAGTGTAAAGTATTTTTTGTAAAAATTTCAGAATTTTTCGTAGTCATTTACTATTTTTTTAAAAATTTAATCTAGCTAAAATTTTTAAAATTTCATAAAAAATAAGAAAAATTAATCAAAAAAAATTTTTTCCTTATTTAGAAATTTTATTTTGTCATTTAGTTGAGATAAAATTTAAAAATTTTCGTAGGATCATTTTTGTAACTTTTCAATTTTTAAAGAACGGGTCCGGGTACGGAATTTGTCTTGTACTCTTTTTTTTGGGTCCAAACGACCTCCTTTTCGGTCTAGTCTTTTTCATTCTTCGTTATTTGATCCCTAGAGTAGTTTAGAAGCAAAAATTTCTTCGTAGAGTTAATTTTAAAGATTTTAGGTTTTTCCCCCTTTGTTCGGGGCCCGTGCTCTCGTTTTCTAGCTTAATTTCATAATTTTTAGGATTTTCTTAAACGTTTTAGTTTATTATTGTTTAATTTAGCTTTCCACACTCCTCAAAAATTTCCATTTTTCTCATTCAAACTCCAATCTTTCGACTGTATCGACATCCCAGTCCAGCCTCGATGGGGATGAACGCCCCGGAAAATTCTAATATAACTACTCGGTTTTATGATCATGTTGAATTATAACTGTATATATATAATTATAATTTATTATATATAATTAATTAGTAATAAATTAACCAACAGTCCTTCATTCATCCGGGGATGACAGTTCTACTGAATCTAACAAAAGGTTTGTATCACACCACACAATGCAACTCAGAAAAAAGGTATCCTGATCACCCACTGGATAATGTAATCGGTAATCCTTCTCGTCCGGTATGTACCAGAAAACAGTTAGCCACAGATGCCTTGTGGTGCCACTATAATTCGGTACTGTCAAAAGTCGAACCCAAAAATGTTAAGAATGCTATGGATGAAGCTTGCTGGTTTGAAGCTATGCAAGATGAAATCCATAAATTTGATAGACTAAAAGTATGGGAATTAGTTCATAAACCAGACTGTGTAATGATCATCGCTCTCAAGTGAATTTACAAGGTAAAGCTTGATAAGTATGGTGATGTTTTGAAGAACAAGGCACGGTTAGTAGCAAAGGGATATCGACAAGAGGAAGGTATCGATTTTGAGGAATCCTTTGCACCAGTTGCATAGATAGAGGCTATCAGAATCTTTATTGCCAATGCCGCCAGCAAAAACATGGTCATCTACCAGATTGATGTCAAGACTGCATTTCTAAATGGCGAATTGAAAGAAGAAGACTACGTCAGTCAACCCGAGGGCTTTATTGATCCAGATCACCCCACGCACGTCTATCATCTGAAGAAGGCCCTTTATGGTCTAAAGCAGGCTCCAAGGGCATGGTATAACACTTTATCGAGGTTTCTTCTGGACAACAAGTTCTCTAAGGGTGTAGTAGATCCTACGTTATTCGCCCAGAAAACAGGCAAACATATTCTTCTTGTTCAAATTTACGTAGATGATATTATATTTGCCTTGACTGATCCTAAAGCTTGTGACTTATTTTCTAAAGAGATGAGTTTAAAATTTCATATGTCAATGATGGGGAAAATGTCATTTTTCTTAGGTTTACAAGTTTCTCAAAGTCCTGGAGGCATCTTTATTAATCAATCTAAATATGCTCAAGAGATTTTAATAAAATATGGAATGGATACTTTTGACCCTGTAGACACACCAATGGTGGATCGCTTAAAATTGGACGAGGACCCCTTAGGTATTTCAGTTGACCAAACTTGATTTTAAGGAATGGTCGGCTCTCTAATGTACCTTACTGCCTTAAGACCAGATCTTGTTATGTCGTCGTGTGCATGTGGTTTGAATATTCCGCCTTTGTTATTAATTCATCCTAGATAAAGGTCTAAACAACCTGAGCTTAAACGATCTAATGTTTATTTTGGTTTCCACACGAAGGACACCGCTATGGCACTAACGGCCTATGTAGACGTTGATCATGCAGGTTGTCATTATACCTGCAGAAGTACGTCGGGAAGTGCTTAGTTTTTAGGAGACAAATTAGTGAGCTGGTTATCGAAGAAGCAGAAAAGCACTGCTATCTCAACGACAAAGGATGAATACATTGCCATGTCTGGATGTTTTGCTCAAATCCTTTGGATATGATCACAACTAACGGACTACGACTTTGCATTCAATAATATACATCCGTATTGTGATAACAAAAATGCTATCGCTCTCTGCTGCAACAATGTCCAACACTCCCGGTCAAAGGACATCGACATACGTCACCATTTTATAAGAGAGCAAGTGAAGAATGGTGTGGTTGAACTTTACTTCATGACGACAGATTATCAACTTGCGGACATATTTACAAAGGCATTACCAAGAGAGCAGTTCAAATTTCTTCTTTCGCATCTTGGAATGTAGAGTATGTCTCCGATAACTCTCAAACGTCTTCAAAAAGGAGAGGATGAGTAAAGGATAGTCTTCATGTATCCTATGTACATATTTAAAAACAAAAAGAAAATACAAAAATATAAAACCTACAAAAACCATAAAAATAAGAAAATAGAAAATACCAAAAATATTTTTCAAGACATGTCTTCTGAAAATCGATAATATTTACGGACCTAGAAATGTCATTCAATAATGACACGGGTTTTTAAATGAAGTTCGAGCAGAATTTCAAACCTTTTAAAACATGTCTTTATGGCTTGCAGTTATTTCAGACTGCAACCCGCTTTTCAGACTGAGGAAAGCTTGTCTCCAAAAAGACAGTTGTTCCTGACAACAGGTAATTAATTTTTCCCAGGCATGAATTACTTTATATCTATGCATCATGGTTTATGCATACTTTGATCATAACCCTGGGTTGTTTAAAAGAGTAATGTACGTTTCAGTTTGTTATTTCTTTTTAAAGAAGAGAAGTCTTCTTTTTTAACCAAATAATTTTCTTAATTGATTCTTCAAATTATTTGTATTAACCATGTTGAAAAAGTGTTGTTAGAAAATTAATCAGTTTATATTTTTAAAACAAATTTGACACTCAATCAATGACTACAACTCTTTAAATTGAAAACGGTCATTGTTCGAGGGGAAAAGTGATTTTAATTTTATTTCATCAAACGGATTTCTAAAACATCACACAATTAACGGAAAAGGTTTTTGTATTTGAAAGGGGTTATAATTTGAAGGGGAGTTAATTAATTTTAACTCAAAGGGCTAATATTGTCATTTGTTAGAAAGTTTAGGGGCTTAAATGCAATGTGCTATTTGTTTCCTAGATCTTACAAATTACAAGGACTAAATTTTTCCAAAAACTAAACTTATTTAACCTTAGAAATACTTTAAACCAAAAAAAAAGCTAGAAACCCCAAGGACTAAATCTACCAAATTAGAAACCTTTGGTATATAAGGCAGTGGTTTGCCTTTATTGGTCAAACCTCTCAAACTTAGTCAAACTTAAAAAAAAACACACACACTCTCTCGCAAACCGCCACCTCACTATAGCACCTTTGATTCTTGATATCCAGTGTTTTTCTTGCTAAGGTAATTCTTAAAACATGTTCTATATTATTTGATCATACTATACCTTAAAGGAATTGAATCGAAACAAATTTAATCAATGAGAATCGCTAGTACGACCTAGGTTTTTCTCAAAAATTATTAAAGCTATGGGAAGTTGCGTCTTAGGGTGTTAATCACTCGATCATTATTAGATTTGTGTAGATCAGTGATTTGATTGATTTTACATTCATTTTTGATTGAAAACCATTAGGGTGTTAGGTGTTATCATTTGGCTACTGGGATTAGTTCTTAGGGTTGTTATGATGATGTTTTGATGTTTGGTTTCAATATCCAATCACTTATATGCATGATATGATAAGTTTTGAATGATGGTTGACTTTTTAATAGTCAACAATGGTTTGGTGTTGTTGAAAAGTGTGTATATGTACTTGTGTTTTGTTAAGAAGTCACTGATGTGTAGCTAAACTAGTTTGCATTCCCCCCTTAGGATTTTAAAGAACTCGTAGCGTTAATGGTTATGTAATGTTCTAATTGGAAGAAATGTTAAAGAATAGTGTGTTAGATTTGATTGCTAGGAGGTTGAAGTGAAATTAGATGCCTTGGATAAACTTTGTAGTTGCCAAAATTGATAGAAAATGGTGTTTGTGTTTGATAGTCATCACAGCGGTTTGCTGTGAAACTGCTTCTTATCGCAGCGGTTTGCTTAACACTCTAAGCAGGGGTTTGCTTAAATTATTCTAAGCAACGGTTTACTTAGGATATTCTAAGCAGCGGTTTGCTTAAACTAGGTAGCAGTTTGCTAAAATTTTAATATATTTTATTCATACAGGTAAACCACTTCATCGCAGCGGTTTGGTTAAATTATTCATTTAATATTAAAATATTCAAACCGTTATTTCAAAATTTTTCTAAACCGCAGCGGTTTGATTAAATACCAATAAAATATTCACCGAGGTTTGGTCACAACGGTATAATAAAAAATATTAATTTTTAATAATTAATAATAGTTTATTCGCAGTGGTTTGTCAATTAAATATCATAGCAGTTTGTCTAAACCACTTCGCAGCGATTTGTCCAAACCACTTCGTAGCGGTTTGGTCAGATTTTTTTCACAGTGATTTACCCAAACCACTTCACGGCGGTTTGGTGAATGGCTTCGCAACGGTTTGGGCCATACTTTCTAGTTTTGGCCCATTAAACCCAATAACCTTACAGGTCCAATCCAAAGGCCCATTTGACTAGTTAACTCTTATCCGGACTCAGTTAACTTGTTATTAAGCTTGTCGAATAATCTCTGGACCTTTAATCAAGGTTAACCAATGTTGACTTTTGGATTGACTTAAGCCAATAACTGATGACTCAATGTGAAATGTTTTGTTAACCAAGATGAATGCTTAACTTATTCTAACAAGGCATGGTAACTCATACAACTAGGCTAACTCTCACCTCTAACATCAAATATCTGCTATCTTGTCTATCTTTGTTGATATTCTTAAGCAGATAAGATAACTGAAGAGAATGTCCCTGCTCCTACACGAACTGATGATCAATTGGTTCCTGTCAAGGCACACTTACCTATTGGAAAGAGCAATCTTCTTGTGGATCTTCAAAAGAAGCATAAGAATCCCATTTTCTCATCTCAGTAGACATTCTGCAAAACACCAACTTCTTCAGAGCTTTTACTGCTTTAGCTGATGTTCCTTCAATCTACATTAACCAATTCTAGAAGACTCTTGGAAAGGATTTCAAGACTGATGTATACAGTTTCCAACTGAATGAACAATGGTTTAATCTGAATGCTGATCTTCTTTACAAGGCTTTGAGGATTACCCCTAAAAATTATGCACACCCGTTTGTGCCACCTCCAGCCGGTGATCTGGTAATAGACTTTGTGAACAATCTGGGATACCCATAAGAATTTTAATCTGTCTCTAAGATGTACGTGAACAATCTATATCAGCCATGAAGAACTATTCTTTCTATGATCAACCAATGTCTAACAGGCAAGACCTCTGGTGGTGATAGACCCAGACACCCAGTGTTTAAAATGTTGTAGGGTATGGTTACGAGAACTAATGTAGACTATGCAAAACTTATTTGGGAAAAGTTCATACATGCAATTTAGAATTTCTTTTCTGATATGGCCAATATAAAGGTTCCCACCAAGAAGCCAAAGCCTCCTGTTATTCCATACTGCCGATTCACCAAGCTGATCATCTATTACTTAGGAAGTAGACACAATATTTACAGAAGGCCCCAGTCTCCTATTCACATCACGACTGATGACTATCCACTCAGCAATCTCAAATTTGTCAACAAAGGAGGAATGGATGAGGTATTTAGAATGCCTATTCCTAAAGACCTGATTCTTGATGCCATTCAAAATTCAAAGTACTACAAGAAATATCTAGAAATAGCTGCCCGTAAACCCTGTCAACCGACTACTATGACAGGTGAAAAGGTTGAGATGAAGAAGAAAGCTCCGAAAGCTGGTATGTCCACACAACCTGTACCTGCCAAACAGCCTAAGCCTGCGAAGAAGAAAACCTCCAAGCCTACTCCTTCAAAGAAAACCCGTAAGGGAAAAAGGTCTGACCATCTGGTTGACGAAGCAGATTAAGAACCTCAACCTGCTCCTGAACTTCAAGTGGAAGATGATGAATACAACCTCCAGAGAGGTATTCAAATAAGCTTGAAATCTCTACAAGCACTAATCGGCGGAGTGGTCATTCGTGAACCTAACCCGGGGTTCATTCAAAAACTCCCAGAAGTTAAAGGCAATGGGAAATGTATTGTTTCTGATGAGCAAGCTGCATAATCACTACTAGATCTGCAAAAGCCAAAGAAGTAAAGTATCAGGGATCAATATATATTTTAGAGGCGGAATCCAGTAACTCAAGATGCATCTACTAGACCCTCTGCACAACCTCAGGACGACACATCCGTGAATGTGGTCCAAGATACTTTGTTACCTACAGATTCTACCAATGATGCTGAAACTGCTGCTGATATGGAACAATCTAACAGTAAGAACGATACTGATATTATGAATATAGTTAAAGAATAAGGTGATGAAGTTTCAAACACGATGGCGTTAGAGGAAATATTTATTGAGTTTGATGAAGGCCAGGCTGGATCAGACCTTAGTAAAACACCCGAGTCTCGACCTCCACCAGAGCATGAACTCTTGGAAAAAGACCAGGCTGGATCTGACCCTGGACAAAGTCATGTGGCTCAGGCTGGACCAAACCCTAAAACTATGCACGAAGACTTCATTGCTACAATTTACCCTGCAGTACATGAAAGCTTGAAGCTTACAACTAAGGAACACGTCCACACAGAGAATTCACCAAGCTCTTCTGGGACTCTTTCATCAATGAAGAATCTGGAGGATGCTTTTACCTTTGGTGATCAATTCCTTAATGACAAATCAATAGAAGAAGAACCAGGAAAAGATAATGTGGAAACTAAAGTTGAATCCATGGTCACTGTTCCCATCCATCAAGCTTCTTTATCTATTTTTCTACTGTCTACTCCTATCTTCGATCTCTTACCTCTAAAACCAGTGTCACCTAATATTCAAGAACCCATCTTCACAACAACAACAACACTTCCACCACCACCTCCACCACTACAAAGCATAACAAATCCTGATTTAGCTACTCGTATCTCTACACTGGAAAAGAGAAGTGATGACTTTGAGCAAAAAAACAAGCTCCAGGACAAGACAACTCAAGCTCTTGCATCCAGGGTGTATAAGCTAGAGCATCATGATCTATATTCTAAGATTGACAAACAAGTCAATGAGGTCGTCAAAGAAGCTGTTTACAACACTCTCCAAGCTCCACTTCATGAGCGCTTCAAAGATTTGTCTGAATTTCAAATGAAAGAAATAATTAATGATCGGATGTTTAAAAGTAACTCCTACAGATCACATTCGGATTATACATCTCTCTACAAAGCTCTTGAAATATCTATGCAACGTGAAAACAATGATGAACTTCATGCAGCATTGACTAAGTCTTGTAAGAGACGCCGTGATGATCAAGATCCTCTTCCACCTCCTCCAAAGGACGCTGACCAAAGCAAGAAGAAAAAGCATGATTTTGATGTTTCTGCATCAAAACAGCCTTAGTTCAGAAGTCCTCATCTTGGAAGACCTCTGAATTAGAGAAGCTCTTTCGACTCCTCCAAGCCAATATGCTTCCCATCAGACAGCCTGTTGAAGACATTCCAATACCAGTGTTGATGCATCTCTCAGATGCAGAGGATACCGGTGCTGCCCACCTTCCAAAGATCAAGACTAGACAAGAGTGGTTGAAGCCTTTACCAGAAGAAGAAACACCATAAACACCTGAACTAGACTGGGTCATCCCTCCAAATGACTTACCTGAGACTGAGAACAACTGGGCTAATGCACTGGCCAAAACATATAAAGATCCAGAAGAAAACAAGTTACTTTAGAAAACTAGAGATATGGCATCCTTCATCCAATGGTATTGCAAACAGATTTGGAAAAAGAAGCTCATCAAAGCTGACTTTGAAGGTCAAGCTTATAAGATAGTCAGACCATTTCATAAGAACAACAGACCCCTTCAATTTTAAATGGAAGAGTACCACTTGTTACTAATAGATCAGATTGATTTGATTAATCCTAAGGGTAATCAGGTCGTGCATGACGTGAGAAAACCATTACCTCTAGGAGGTCCACCAGGTCAGGTGACAATTCAAGCTCAATATTTCTTCAATAAAGACCTAGAATATATCGTATCTGGCAATAAAGAAAGAAGGCATGCTTTGTCCATATCCAAGCTTAAAGCGGCTTACTATCCAAACTTCGGGCTTGAAGAATTAGTACCGTCTCTATGGACTGAAAGTGAAAGTGACTATGATATCAGTTCAGCCTATGGTATTTCACACTGGTGGTTCAAGCGCAAGGAATTCTACATTATAAGACAAAGTGCCCCTTCTGGTCATAATGCAGTCAGATCACACATGAAGATTCTTAGTGTTGTCAGTATCATGACCTTCTCTAGATACGGTTACACATTCCTGAAAGAGATTGTTCTACGAAGAGCTGATTATAAAGAATACAAGATCTCAAAAGCCGACTTAAAAAATATGCATCCGAATGATTTTGAAGACATGTACCTACTTTAGCTTCAAGGCAAGCTCAACCACTTATCTGGAGCCAATAAAGTCCACCTATCCACTGCAGTCAACTTGTGGACTAGGAACATAGTCACCAGACAACGCGTGGAAGACTTGCAACTCGGTATTGAGAGTTATCAAACAAAGCTCAACATTACACAACCGAGATGGGATGCAACTGATTTTCTATTCAAAGAAGACTATGTAACAATCTGCATTTTCATGTCATTTTACGTCAATAAATATTCAACTAATTATTTTAAACTTTTACGGATTCACTTTTAATTTTCAACGTTTAGTTAAATCGCGTAAACTAAAAATTAACATTCAATGTAAACGGACACCAAACAAATAAAAGTTTACGTCAAACAAGTGCCATATTATTTTTGAGAAGATAATTTATTACTTTTCATATTTTATTTTTATTGGTTACGTAAAACGTCTACGTTTCGCAATAAAATACATTTTGGCATACCCGGAAGTACCTATACCTATCTATACTCAAACAAATACCCACTATATGGAAACTAGAAGGGGGGTTGAATAGTTTTTAACATTTTAAAATTAAAACTTAGATTATCGACTTATGTGAACTCAAAAGATATACACAAGTGTATATGATAGCGATGCAATAAGTAAATAAACAATCTATGAAATATGAACAAGTAAAGATAAGAAAGATCAAACTTATGACACAATGATTTATAGTGGTTCAGCTACAAAGCTCCTCTTCACCCTACTCCACTCCCTAAGTACCCAACTTGAGAGTTATCTTTACTATGTCAACAAGCTCCCTTTAGGCGGAGAAAACCGTACACGCGCTTACACTTTTTCTGGTACTAAGCTAAATACCGAGTTCTACTTCGAGATAGAACCAATCTAACACACTATGTATTTTGTGGTCTAAATACTAACCTATCATACACATATGATACACACAACACAAGATATACAAGATGAATGATTATCACAAACGTGATGACGAAACTAAACTATTAACACTTGAAGCTTGACGTCTTTTTAAGTGTTCTTCACTAAAGAGTGGAATGAGTTGATCACTTGTAATGGATTATGTAACAAGTATAATGATCAAAGAATATAAAAGATAAAAGATGTATGTGAAAAATATTTTATAAGAGTTGTCTGAAATGAAGACTTAAGGTTGCTATTTATAGGTAAACCTTTGAAATTCAAATGCTGTCCCAAACAGCTGGACGATGCGACCCACGGATCCACCAACAGCTGGATATGTGCCTTGTTATGGTGGATCCGTCCGAGGAGCTAGGACAACATTTATCATTTTATGATTAACCCCAAATCTATACAAAATATTGTTTTATACTTATTGAACTAGTTTAATAGATTCTTCTAGAACAAAATATTTCTTATCACCAATAAGGAAAGATTTTCTAGATTTAGGAAGATTTGGAAAGATTGTTTCCACTTATGGTTAATCTTATTTTGTCTTACATGATTAATATAACTAGCTTATAATTAATCATGTGTTAACTTAAATCATTTGATTAGAAAAGGTTTATGCAAATGATAATATTTTTCTTTGATCATTAACTATGTTTAATAATGTCATATTCATACCTTAAGTGATTTGTCGTCGTCAAGTAAACTTTCGACTAAATAACTTGTTTACGTAAACTTTTACGTAGTATGACATTATATTTGTTATTATCAAAACATGAAGATCATTAAATATAAATATCGTTTTTGCGCGAATATTTGTATTAACAATCTCCCCCTTTTTGATGATGACAAAATATAAACTCATGCTTATTTAAAAGTTACTAAATAAGTATTTAGTGGATGAGTTTACATTTCTTCTCCCCCTTTTTGTCAAAGCAAAAAGTGTTGTAGAGGCGTTCCTTGCAAGTCTTGTCTTGACGAATGCTAAGTCACTTGGTTACGAATGCAAAGTAAAAGAAATAAAGACTATATTGCAAGTGCTCCCCCTTGGTGTATGCTCCCCCTCGCTTGGGCCACCAAGGAATCGAGCTATGGATACGTGCTACAAAACAAAGTTAGTAGACAAGCAAATATATATATGACAAGATAACGTTCAAATTATACATGTTTTATATGCGTTATCAATACTTTTATATATCTAATTTGGTTAAATATGAGAAATTTTGGTATAGAATAGAATACATTTATCATTGTAGGTTCATATGATGTGTCGTGGAAGAAAACGAAAGAATACACGAAGAAATAACTCAAGCTGAATGCTTCCCGACACCTGTTCACTGTTTTGGCCATAACTCGGTCATACGAACTCAGATTGAGTTGGTTTAAGCGGCCATGCTAAGAGAATTCAAATATCTACAACTTAGAAGAATGTTCAAGAGCTGAAATATTACAAAAACCGCCGGTTTTACAAAGAGGAACATCAAACCTTATGGAGATGCAATTAATTCGTGAATATGGACCATAATCCATCAATATACATTCTAAACTTGTTCCCCAAGTAATCTCTAGCCTATAAATACCTCTATTTGGTGCTTGGGATGAAATATCTCTTAACATATCATTACACATACAATTTACAAGAGATGGATCCAAGAAACCAAAGAAGTACGATGCACTTATCATAAGTGCGCCGCACTTTCGACCATCGCTAAGTGTGCCGCACAATTCATATTGTGCGTCGCACTTTCGTTCAAACTTCCCAATGAAACGGCTAAGTCCCAATAAATGCTGAGTGCGTTAAGTCTCTAAGTGCGCCATACAATTTTATTTGTGCGACGCACTTAAGCCCAATTTCAACCTATAAATAGAGATGAAAATCAAGCATTTCAAGACATCCCTCACTCATTTCTATCTTACACATACAACACACACAACCCTTCTTTGGAGAGGAGGAAGGATTGGTGAGGATCCTTAGATCCAATGATCCAAACACCCCTTTAATCCGCTACTATCCACCATATCTCCACCACTCTCCACCACGAAATACCACTGATCCACCACCATATCTAGATCATATACCATCCATTTCCATAACCTTAACACTTATCACTTTGATTCTTGAAGAATTCACACCAAGTTCTCTTAAGATCATCACCATAAACCTTGTTACCAAATACTCCATTTGGTGATATATTATGGATTTCCAGAAGTTACTTGGTATATTTTGGATTATCTCAGTAGCATTTGGTTGTTGGTTGATCATGGAATTGTTAGTTTTGAGGTGATGGTTGTTGTAGTTGAAATATTGGTATTGCTACTTTGCTTCTTATATGTGAAACATGAATAATATTTGGATAATTTTGCTATGATTTATGAATATACATGTTTATGAATTCGATGTTATTTTACTTGGATCATTGTTTATCTTTTGATATATCTTGCAATTGAAGTAGGCAGAAAGGATTAATTGCCTTGATATATTTTGAATCATGTTGGCCATATGATTCAATATCATGCTTGTGAGAATGATGTGGTGAATTGATAATCAACCCAAGTAAAATGATGTTTAAGACCCTTCCTTATGTTGACCGACCGGGTTGGGAGGAATTCATATGTATGCATATTTGATATAAATCATTCTTAATGCGCTAGTGATGATGTATTATATAGGCCTAAAGGATTCTATGTTATCATTGGTAGATATGCTTGTTATTATGATTACCCGTCATATATGACTTGTATGATTTGTTTATATAAAGTCTTGCTCTATCTCTATCTATTATGTTATGTGAATCATGCATTGTCCCTTGCTTGCTTTATACACACGTTTAGGCTATTTGATCCGTGACAATCAATTAGCTTTGTTACTTGATAAGCAATCTGTGAATTGTTACAAATCCCGTGGAACGACCTAGACTTACCCAATACTATATTACTCTCGAATAGGGTATACTTGCCCGAATGTTATGTTTTTAGTCAAAATTTATTTCTAGTTATTATAAATTTAAAGCTTGTAGAAAACACACATCAAGTTTTTAGCGCCGCTGCCGGGGATTTGTTTTAGTTGTTTGCAGATTGTTTGCTAGTCTTGTGCATCTTACGTGTGTTTAAATATCTTTAAATCTTCAAAATATGTTTGATGTTGCAGAAAGTACGGCGCACAATTAACCTTGTGCGCTGCACTTCCCCTGTTCCCGTTTCTTATTTTGCAGGTTTTTACACGAAGTGTGCCGGTTTTACACCAAAATCGTTGTACTTGTTTTACAAATCAACATTTATAAACTCGTCGTACCATTTTCTGGCAAACGGAACCTAAAAAATCATTTTTCCTCAGGAAGTACGCCGCACATACAATGTGTGCGCCAATTTTCCTAAAAACCCAGAAAGTACGCCGCACTTACACCAAGTGCGCCGTACTTTCTGCAAAAACTTTCACAAACATAATCTAATTTAAAAACCCAAACCCAAACAAACCCCCAATTTGCTAGTCTCAGATATGTGATCATTTGAAATTCCATTTTATCTGATTATACGCCTTGTAATTTTGTTAATATTTAGTTTGTCATTAGAGAAAAAAAAACCAAAAAGGTTTTTTATTTTTAAATTGTTTTTGTTTATTTTATTTTCTGACATGTTCCTGTTTATATAATAAAACATGTGTTTTGTTGGTTTATTAGTTTGTTTATATTTTCTGGCATTGAATTTGTGAAAAATAAAATAAAAAGTAAATTTTGAAAAATATTGCAGAAAGTACGCCGCACAAAAACTTTGTGCGCCGCACTATGTTCCTGCATTTAAAAAAAATCCAGATTTATATAAAAATAATAACCAGATGCAATTTATTTATGTTTTATGTGAATATTGGTAATGTGTTTTTATTTGTTTATGCATGTTTGCTTGTATGTGTTTGTTTGCGTTTTTTTAAAAAAGAGTTAAAAAAAATTGTTAAAAACCATAAAATCTAAAAAATAGTTTTCTTATCTACCTTTTTAACCGGTGTGATTGTGTTTGTCTACTTATGTGTTTGCATGTGTTTGTGTATGTGATTCTTAACTAATAAAAAAATATTCTAAAAAAGTAAAAAAAAAATGTGTTTTCTATCATAATGAAACCGCCACACATATGTTTGTGTAAGACATAAATGTTTGTGTGCGGCGGACTTTTTAAAACTTTTGCCGCGCTCATTTTATGAATATTTGAAAATTTATAAAATAATTAGGGTATAAGTACGCCGCACATTCTTACAAGTGCGACACACTTTTGTTCTGAAGAAAAATTTATAAATAAAAATTAAAGAAATATAAAAAATTAAAAAATAATAGTAGTAATTTTGTAAATTATTGTTTTAAACCTTAAATAATAATATGTGTTTGATATATATGTTTGTCTTAAAACCAAAAAAATAAAAAATACAAAAATATTTTATTTCCGCCAATTATTTTATTATTATTTATATATGTATTTTGAGTGTTTGCATATTAGTAATTATATTTTCCTTTTTATATTAATTTTCTTTTCATCGTGTTTTATTTGTGCTTGTTTTAGAAAATTGTGTATACATTAATTTTTTTTAAATATATAATAAAAAATCTAAAAATATATATGATTTTAAACTTTGTGAGTGTGTTCCCTAGAAACCCTCACGAGACTATAACTCGTCCACTCAGGCCACCGAGGGGTTTAAAGGCTTGTTGCATATGCTAAATGCAATCGTGTTGCCTACGAAAGTGCGCTTTAGTATTTTATAGTTTTTGTAGTTTAGTTTATTTTGCAGATTAAATAAAACAGGTGGAGCTTGAATGGTGGTAAAGCTTATCACTTGGGGGAGTGATATATTTGAATTATAATATTACATGTGGTATAATACACATGACGACGTTCTGTTTCGCGCCGTATCTTTCAGAATTCAGCCGAGAACTTATGATCCCCGAGAAGTTTCATTTTTCTTATATTTATTTTTCCCGTTTGTTCCACTTTTAAGTTATTTTCTAATTACGCATAATGCTCAACTTAAGTGTGTGGGGAAAATAAATTGGAAAATCAGACTCATTATTAAAAGTATAAACTTTTGTTCACCCTCGGTAATCTAAAAATCTATTCTTGTTTTTAAAATTTTGCCACTTAGGTTAATATATTAGAATAAAAACGTAGTAAATAAATAAATTTTTGAAATCAAAAATGTGTCCCGATTGATAAAGTAGATCCGACTCGGGATTGATAACATTACTTGCGCATTTATACCCATTCTAGTAAAAATGTGAGGATTTTGAGCCTGTATATAGCATACATATTTTATGCTTGATTCCTTCGATTATGAGTGTGTCGGTGATTTATTGATTATAGAACTTGTGCTTGGTAATCATTACGAAACCGCAGTGAGGTCACGCTAGCGTGATATATGTATTTTCATGTGATAAAGAGGCAACTTAGGATTGAACCCAAATTAGCTCATTCATTTCATATTATTTATTCTTTTAGCTAATTATACTGATTAACTAACCACCTAAATAAAACCCTTATGTTAGTACTCATCTTTAGTGCTAGATACCCCTAGTTTAACCCGCTGAGCTATTATATTCATTTTTCTTATCTACTAAAATAAATAAAAAATACAAAAATATAACCTTTAGCCTATCCTTACCCTTTGTCGAAAGTCCTATGATTGGTTGCTAGTTACTCGGTATGATTGGATGATTGATAGTTTGTTCGACACTTTGCTATAAGTGTTGTGCCATTTCAATGAAGATGAAGGTTGCAAACTCCGTATTTCATATTTTTTTGGTGTATTCTTATCACAAGTGTGGAGGAATTGTTAGTTATATAAAAAAAAGTGAAAAAAACAGAGTAGAAAAAAAATTTGAAAAAAAAGAGAGAGTAAAGTATGAATAAGAGTTGATTGTGCCGGATATATTTATGAGAGGTTTATTCGATAACCTCGCGGGTTTGTGGATTGTCGTAACTAGCAACATGAGTTTTT
>BQNB010064878.1:0-20945 GCA_026074375.1 Tanacetum coccineum
GTCCCCCCCCCCCCCCCCCCCCACCAACATACACCCTAAATTTTGCAAGTTGGTTCCTTCCTAGTACTAGATATTTTTAAAAAGCTTAGGATCCTATTTTGGTGGAACAAAGATAAATGTCTAGATTCATTTCATTTACCACAAACCATTTCTCTCTCAAGAAAACACATAAAAACTCAAAATCTCTCCCTCTCCCTTCTCTTTGCTCGTTCGCCACTAAGAACACAAACACACACACACACACACACACACACACACACACACACTTATTCTTTCACCTTTAATCAAGATTTTGAAGATAAGGATTATTCGAGGTTGATTCCTTATTGATATTGGGTATTTAGAACATCATTTGGGGTGTTCCTTAGTCTTTGACCGCCTTTTAATCCGTCATTTTTCATAAGTTCATCTTTTTCAAACTTTTCTTGTACTTCTTTGATCCTTATAGCGTTTAGAAACTAGTTGTACAAATCGTTTTATAAAAATCAAAGCTTTAAAATTTACGTAAACCTCAAAAGGGTTTATGCTTGGTTCAAAAATGATAAAAAGGAAATAAAGGAAATATTAGTTGTGTTGTCATGGTGGTACTTTTATAAAAAAATGTTTTTTTCTAAAAGCTTATAACTTATTTTTAGCTTATAAATAAGCTCGAATGGCTTATTTGGGATTATATATGCGTCGAACACAATAAGGAACCATAAAGGTTCGAACTTTAAGCTTATTTGAGTATTGTCTTATTTTTCCAACTTATTTTCATAGCTTATTTGAGTGCTTATCAAGGATTAAGCTTATTGGGCTTAATAAATAAGCCAATATGTGTGATTATTTCCCTTCGTGGACCTCGGTCCAACAACCAAGCCCAAACAGTGGCTTAAAGCCCACGGCATGGCTACTTGTTTGTCTTATCGTGGCTTATTTATGGCTTATTAATTGCTTATTTGCTTATTGGGTTGCTTGTCAGACTAGTTTAGGCTTATTGGGCCATGACCCAACTCTAAGCCCAAAACCGTGGCTTATAGCCCACGGTATGGCTTATTGGATAAGCTTATCCATAGCTTATTTGATAAGATATGTATTTACTTACTTAATCGGTTGCTTATTTTGAACCCTATACGTTTTGGATCTTTCGTTTAGGCTTATTGGGCCTAAAAGCCCAATAAGGATCCATAAGACTTTCGGCTTATTTAATAACGGTTTATTACTTTTTTTTAGACTTATAAATTAAACTTATTAGTATCGTGACTTAAATACTTGCAAAACTATATTTATTCTAAGCGTGTCGGTTATATAGACTTAAAGTGATAATTAAATCGTGGAAACTAGTTTTGGATATAACGTGGAGATTTGGTGCTTTTGTGAAATGGAAAATATATTTAAAAGTGTTTTGGATAAAAGTCTATGACTTTGGAAAACGGATATATACGAACGGGTGATGCCCAATTTTCATAAAAACTTTATACTTT
The DNA here is from genome assembly GCA_026074375.1 of Tanacetum coccineum. Taxonomy (NCBI): domain Eukaryota; kingdom Viridiplantae; phylum Streptophyta; class Magnoliopsida; order Asterales; family Asteraceae; genus Tanacetum; species Tanacetum coccineum. Next base: position 1,464 of record BQNB010064878.1, read on the forward strand.
GAATATTTTGTAAAAACTAATTTTTGTAAAACTCGACAAAAGAACGAAAACTTATTAATTATAAATAATAAATAATATATACTTAGATTTGATAAATAACCTAAGATACATTTAAATATACGCAATTTCAAGTAATTTCTTAATATCGACAAAAAGACAAAATAATAAATATTATTATTTTAATACCCGACTAAAGGACGAAAAATATAATTTTATAAAATTTTATGAATATAAAATTTCTATTACTTATTACTTAAATTAAAAACGTGAAAAACAATAATACTATAGATATCTTAGTTACTATTTTGGGTTACCGGGTAAAATGCCGAAACTTAATTACTTTCGTTATTTTTCTATTTTACTATGTGTATTATGCTAATTATCGTGATATGTTTTCTCGAGTCAAAACCACTACAACTATCACACGACTGACGTAAATTAAACTTCTTTCGTAATAATCATACAACTACTTTTCAAACCCTCATACCCCTACACAGTTTCACTTTGTACCAATTCTGAACCAAACCGTGTATTATTAGGTCGAGACCTAGCACAGTTGTGCATAATCGCGTGATCATTCGTTTTGGCTTCTTTACTTCATCATTTACTGTGAGTTCATAGCCCCACTTTTTCTACCGTTTTACTTACGTTTTATAACATTTGGGGTGAGAACATTGTTTGCCTTTCAAAACTAGACACAAGCATTTTACGTGAGGTTTTCCTTGTTTACGTGTTGCCTAAGTTTTGCATTTAGACCACTACTTCCCATTTGATCATGAACCGTTAATTTCTTGACCGAGCGTACTGGTTAAGTGAGCGCGAGTGTTGTAAATAGATCTATTGGGACTAATTATCCATATCCAGTTAAGTAGCGCTTACTAGTTTCAGAGGTGCCGATCTAACAGATTATAACATGTCGGATTTCGTTTAGGTTATCTTTGGTCGGATACCTGTACAAAAAGTTTTACTTTACTTGGCATGATTATATATGCTACATACTTATTGAGCCTTAGTTTCATGAGCTTAGTGCAACATAAATGCTTTTCATGTGAAATTGTATCTGTTATAATTGTCACATGCGTTTCAAATATTGTGGTCCACCTTATTACATTTAAACTAAACCTATGAATTCACCAACTTTTGTTGACGTTTTAAGCAATGTTTTTCAGGTGCTTAGCTTGGAATTCTCAAGGTGTGCTATTGGGAGTCTATGTGCAATGTGACTTCAATGATTTCAAGACTATCTTTATTCATACTCGTTGTTGAATTGTCAAAACTTAATTATGCTTTCGCTACTTTTTATTTCATTTGATTGGTTTGTAAGACTCAATTATTTTAAAAGTAATGCAACGAGTTATGATTTTCAAAACGTCCCAATAGTGGTCGTTCTTTATGCTTTACACTTGAGATATGCATGACCGTCACGCCCCGGACACTTATTCTGACAGGACCCTATTTTGGGGGTGTGACAAGGGAAAACCAGATTTGAATTTTTATATTTAAATAAAACATTTATTTAATAAATTAAAATATTTTGCATTTTTTTGTTTTTGTAAAAATACTTTTGTAGAAATGTAATATTTTAAGAAAATTGTTTTCTTGATCACTAATCATGTTTAATGATTTGTGTATACATACCTTAAGCGATTTATGTCAAAATGGAAGTTTATGATTAATAACGTGCAAACGTTTATTTTTATTGTAGATGTTTTTACATTTTGTCATCTTCAAAACGTAGAGAGGTCAAAAATTATAAATAACGTTTTTATACATTATTTGTATTAACAACACAACTTCGCGATCGGCATTGTAGTAGTGAGGTGCAAGCTCTCACTAAACACGCTCTTGTTAATGATTTGGTTGTCTTTGAGAGGGCCGAAGTAACTCTTAAGCTTATGGGATTTGGTTATGTGGTGTTTCTTTCAAAACGCATACTCTTTGCTCTAAGTGTCGTCATAGCAAGGGTGATTGTGTGTCACCCCCCGATAGCAATGATGATGTTGTTTAGTTTGTTCTCTATGATGTTACAAAGCCATAAGTTCCTCCTTGTTCCAAGCAGCTTGATCATGTTGAAGATTTATTACATGACCAACATGGTGGTTATACTTAGGCTCTTCTTGATAGTTTGTTTTCAAAGGGATTGCGTACTCTCAAATCCATCCCTTCCAAGTTCTGTTTTGGGGTTTTCTCGGGCCTTGAAAGAAGCTCTTGATAAGGTGATTTTCAAGCCTAATGATATCTCTTGCTGGGTTAGTTTGTTAGTCTTGCCTCTTTGTCTCCTTAAAACCTTTTCCCTGAGGAGTAATCTTGAGTGCAAGTCTGCTATTAAACGTCAATGCTAAGAAGAGAGTATCATCAATTCCATTCGATCTTGGAGTGTACCTGGTTGTAGTTTGCAGCTTGTAAGAAAGACCTTGGTTGAATCCTCCTCTGCTATGTTAGATGTTGATGGTGAACACCTTGAATTGGGTGAACGGAATATCAAACAGTGCAAGAGGAAGATTTGTGATGGCTATTATACAACGGTTGTGAGAGTTCTGTCCTCTTATGATGTTGCTCCTTATTGTGATGCTACTCTTGAGGACTTAAAGACTAAGCACCCTTTCAAGCATGCTCCCTCTTTACCATCTACATCTATTGATAATCATCACCTCATTGCATCTCCGACTATGGTTCTTGATAAGATTAAGAGTTTTCCTCGAGGTACGTCTTATGGACGGGATGGGTTACGTGCCCAACACATTATGGATTCCTTAAGTAGAGCTATTGTTGCTATCTCTGATGAGTTAGTCTCCTCTATAACCCATGTGGTGAATCTCTCTCTTGATGGGAAATGTTCCAAGATGTTGGGTGAGTATATTTTTGATATTGGGTGAGTATATTTCTAGTGCTCCTCTTACACCGATGGTTAAGCCGGGTGGTGGTATTCATCCTATAGCCGTAGGTACAATTTGGAGGCGTCTTGTCTCCAAGGTTGGTGCTGTTATGATTGGTAATTCCTTGGATGGTTATTTAGATTGTCTACAGTTTGGGGTTGGGGTGTCAAAAGGAGGTGAGGCCAGACTTCATGCCGTGAATCGTTTGATTGAGGGTCGTGTAGATGATGTTGGTCATTCGATGTTGTTAGTAGATTTTTAAAAATCCTTTAATTTGATTGATCGAGAAGTTATGTTACAAGAAGTTCGTTTTCGTTGTCCCGCTATCTCGTGCTGGGTGGAATTTTGTTTCTCTAACCCAGCAAGATTATATTATAGGGAACATACCTTATGGTCATGCCAAGGGGTGTAGCAGGTTGATCCCCTTGGCCCTCTACTTTTTTCCTTAGTGTTTCATCCCTTTATATGTAAGATTAGAGAATCTTTTAGCCTTTGTCTACAGGCTTGATGATGGCACTATTGTTGGTGATACTTTGGTTGTGGGAAGGTTCTAGAGTTAATTACGGAGGATGTCCTCATTATGGCTTGCATCACAACGTTGATAAAAATGAAATTTTTTAGACTAAGGAAGACCCTAGAAGCAGGCTTGAAGGTGTTTTCCCCTAATATATCTCGGCCCTTGCATGGTGTTAATTTACTAGGTGGTCCTGCTAGTGTGGATTTCGGTTTTAGTAGTGAGCTTGTGATGAAGAGAGTAGCTAAAACCATTAGGCTTATGGATGCAATTGCCAAGACTAATGATCCTAAATGTGAGTTATTGCTTCTTCGTGCTTGTACGGGTATTTGTAAACTCTACTTTGCTATGTGTACATGCCCTCCCCGTATCTTTGAGTCGGCTCAACGTTCTTTTGATGTGGCTCTCCGTTCTGCTTTGGAGCGTATTGCCACTGCTTATGGACCAGGGTTTGGCGACTAGCAATGGAGGCTAACCACCTTACCTTTTGCATTTGAAGGTTTTGGTGTTTATTCTAAAGGTGATGTTTTGAACTATGCGTTTCTTGCGTCACGGCTGTAGTCTGTTGGCGTGCAGACTAAGCTTCTTCGACATTATGGCATTGTAGCTTCTAGTCCTACATTGATGATGCTTTGCGTGTGTTTAATACGTCAGTAGAGACTGACATTTTGAGTAATCCAAGTGAGATCGCAGCCCCTAAACTCATGAAGAAATTGGCAAATATATATTTTACACAAGTTACTAATACTGCAGAATCCACCTTTTCTATATCTCCTCGACATATGGCTTTATGAAAATATCAAATGGAGGATCACACTTCTGACTGGCTTAGGGCGGTTTCGATATCTGGTTTGGGACAGACTATGAACGGTAAGAATTACCGTTGTGTGTTATGTTATCGGCTTGATGTCCCCTTATTTTCTAAGCCTTAGTTCCGTGCCCCAGGGTTTATTGCTGCGATATTTATGAGACCATTGCTGTATCCTTGTCGGGTATTATGGTAGTAAAACAACGCAAAATGTATGCGCTGATACCCTTGTCACATCTGTCTATCAGTCGGGAATTTAGCTGGTAAGGAAATTGATATTTGGCTGGAGGGGGATGTGACAAACCCTTACGTTCGACGGATATGTTACTTTATTCGTGGGATGGAGGGCTTGATGTGTGTGTGGATCTGACTGGGTCATCGCCTTTGACAAAGATCAGGATGGCTGATTTCGCGCTAGGTCGTGCGATGATTTATGCAGCACAACGTAAATGTGTCAAGTATGAGGCTAAATGCGCGACTATTGGATATGGATTTCTCCCCTTTTCATTTCTTCCTTAGGAGAATTAGAGGGGGATGTGGTTACCTTACTGAAGCGGATCTGAAAGTTCTCTTTGACTCAAGACATTGGGGCGCGTGCTGCTGACTGCTGTCCATATCTTTAATAGAATTGGTTTTGCAATAGCTAAAGAAGTGGGGGCCCAGATAGTATATCGGCCTCTCACTAATGTTTTGTAAATCTCTTGAGTTTCTAATAAATTGATTTATAATAATAATAATAATAATAATAATAATAATAATAATAAATGAGTGGGAGCCGGATAGTATCTCGGCTTTCCTCTAATTTGTTGTAAATCTTTTGAGTATTTAATAAAGTGATTTATAACAAATAAAAATAATAATAATAATAATATTTTGAATTTCTAATAAATAATATTGTTAAAATAATCATAATAATAATAATAATAATAATAATAATAATTTGTTTTAAAAAAAAATTAAATTATGTAACGTGTTTGTTAATTAATAAATTCTAAAAGTAATGTAAATTGAAATTTTACACTAAAATCAATAAAAATTTAATAATAAAATTAGCAAATTTTTATAAGGCCTTGGCTTAATATTAAATTTATTTACTGGTCATAATATAACATTATTTTATGTTTGAGTCCGAAAGTTAAAAAAAATTGAGTTCCAAAGGCCACTATTGGTACAATTTAGTTTTCTTCAAAGAATCCATTTGCAGTTTTGTGTTTTCTCTTATTGTATTAAAAATTCGTCTTGACATGATTTCTACTATATCTAATCTTGACACTATCTTGATTCGACAAGGTGTCCAGTATGTAAGTATGTAACGATGCCTCAAATCATCACAACATCTTTTGGCAGATTGTGAGATCGTGAAATCCACTTGAACTTAGTACTGTAAATGGCTCTTTCCTTACCTGATTAAATGAGCTAATTCTACGACTTATTTTTTTATGGACAATATTTTTATATAATAAAATAAAGGTACCAAGATGGTATTGTTACAATGACGCTCAAGATAATACAATCTTAAACTTGCAATACGACCCAAAAACCGACTTACTACACTATGTCCAAATAGAGACATCATAATGCAATAATCTAACATACTAAGGTAAAATCCCTTGTCTTTAAATCCACACAGCGCGCTATCATTAAGGGAAGTCACTCGTTAAACAACATATGATGGGTTAAAAAGTAGATGACCCTTGACTCCCATAAGACATAAGCCTTCTGAACCCTAAACCAAACTGTTCCTCCAATACAATCTGACCGAGTTGTGATAATGTAAAAGTAGGAATGTTAGACCTTAAAGATACCCACGATCCTATAAACACCATTCATGAGATGTCCCGAGTTGAGATATCTCATGAGATCCTTATAATTAACCCTTCACTCTCGAAGTGGCCCTCGACCCTTGAATCTCGAGCTGACCCTCAACCCTTGTTGCAACTACCTTCGAAGAAAACATAACATGAAAACAGTCATGCTAAACAACATTTCCAGATCCTTAAAGCTTGACAATCGACTCTCGACCCTGCATGCAACTAACATACTAACGATCCTCAGCCTACCCCATCATGAAAATACGTGAACCATACCTTAGAATATAAAAACCGTTAGAATATCTAGAACTCACTGAATCATGAGTTCACGATCCTAAAATACCAACTACTACTACAGAGCACAAATACCATGACCTAACAACACTTCCAAAATCACGACCATCCATCGCAAAAACAATAACCCTCGAACTCCTAATCCATAACCATCCTGAAAGGATTAATGTGAAAAAAACAACGTTTTTCACAACTAGTACTCATAGAAATACCGATGACTCACACCGGTGCACACTAAAATGGAATACATATTGGTAATGAGAAAGGAGTGATGAAATGGAATGGAAATGAGAATATAAAAATGGAGAGGTAAAACGGTAATTATCCAGGATATATATATTTATCTCACCACAAACCCTAAAGGGTTGTGGAAATCGGCCTAACCCCATGTGTGTGTGTGTGTGTGTGTGGGGGGGGAGGGGGAGTTTGGATTCCTGTCAAACTTGTATACTTAATAGATAATTATTAGGGAGTTCATTTGTAAGTGGTTTAATTGGATCTCCGATCCAATTTGCTTGTACAAAACTATTAAATCTCGTTTTTTCTAGTCTTTTGCTAGTTTTCTTTTTATAATATCCGCCATTTAAAAAATCATTAGGGATTTCCAGTGCAATTAGGAAAGTCTTTTTATCCCTATAAATAGACAGGCGCTTAAACTAGAGATCATACTAATCCTCTAAACCCTAACTCCCCCTTTTTATTCTCCCCCTCTCTTTCAACCAAACTAAGGGTCAAAACTGTTAGGGTTTGAACCCTTAATCAAATTTTAGTTGATCCATAAAGTCGACCAACCCTAGTGACTTGTTACTCGCGTTTCACCCTTTCCAGCTTACATAAGTTTGTAGCACTAGTTCTACTTGTGTAATATCGGTGGATATCTTACTCAAATTACGTGGTGATTCTCCCTAAGAAAACCTAAGAGATCAACTGAAGCATCAAGAATAAGAAGAAGGTGATGTTGTGTAAGTCAAGAAGGTCTAGGAACTTAAGTTATTGCATGATCAAGTAATTTCCAAACACCCTTTATATGTGTTAGATTCTGTTATGTATGTGATTAAGAGATCCCTCTACCAAGGGATAGGTCCGCGTTCTATCATTGTGCATGTTTTATTGGTCATGTAGGTGACCACCAATACCCTACACCTCTAACATTTGCTAAGCTAATTCCTGGAAACCCAAAACCACCACCCCCGAACACATAAACGTCAACTCTTCAAACCCTTTAAATCATAACCCTCAAATACATAAACCATGACCTTTCAACACTCTCACTCAACCACGACTCTCCAACAGCAAAATCAAGCTTCTCCAACACCTAAACCATGACATTCCAAGACTTGTTAAAACTGCAACCGTAGAATCCTAAAATTATGACCCTCGAAACTCTAAATCATGAGATTTCAAAACTCACTTAACCACGGCCCTCGAAACTCTAAACCATGACCCTTCAAACACCGGCTGAAGAACAACTAGGATCTTCAAAAACCTAAACTTCACCTTTTTGGCACCCATTGAACCGCTGAACTACAACCATTAAGTTTCTACATGACCTTACTATTTCAATGTCAACCTATATTGAATTACCAACATTTAATAGAAATTTAAGGGATCTAAACTAGTGTGTAATTAAAGAGTACAAAATAAAAGCAAAAAAAGATACGAGAAGATGTATGTAACATCCCAAACCAATTTTTAGGTATTATATTACGAGTATGTCATCAAGTAAGTTTGATTACGACTTTTATAAGTTAAAAGGCTTCACGTGATTGGTTAGTCAAACCGATAGTCAAACTATAAGTCTATATATTATGTTAATGGTTTAGAAAGTTTAATGTGTCATAAACATAAGAGAAATGAACTTGAGGGACTATAAGTTTCTTATGGACAAAGTTATATTAACTAGTTAACTACTTATCTCCTAGAATTCTCAGACTTTCTACAAAGTTTTAGTGTGGTGTGAGAGTGTCAAACCAAGAAGAAAGATAAGGAGGGAAACCATAAGCTTGAGGCTTAATGATTCTAGTGATCAAGAGTTAGTGTTTTCATGTCAAGGGTTAAGCTCTAGCAATGATTTCCATTAGGTAAGTAATCCTAATCTTAAGCTGAACTGATGAATTTATGAGTTAGTGTTCATGTATCCAAAATTGAGGGTTTTAGGTAATTCTTATTCTAAATCAAGTATTGAGTTATTTATAATCATGGGTTAAGTTGTATTAAGTGAAATTAGTTAAATTGTGGATTTTCATCATATGATCGGATAAAATCATATGATATTAAGAAATGATAAACGGTGTGTAAATTGGTTATATAAACTATTATTATGTATTGATATTATGTAATATTGGATGTTGTGCTTATTATAGTTAGGATGCACGCAAGGAAGATGAGGATGCTTTATTGGTAATTTAGCTTGGATCCAAGGTAACTAACCAACTTATAATATTTTATGATATGTAAATGATCATGTGTTTATGTATATTGTTTGTTAATGTTTAAGTGTATGGATATAGAAAGCTTAGAACCTGTGCAAAAACTAGCCTACTTAAGCTCTAGATAATGAGTGTTCTTGATTTAGTCATGGGACTAATCAATGTATGTATTTGATTATGAGTTATGATATGATGATATGTTTGTTTGGTTATGAAGCTCTCTATGCAAGTATTTGGAAGATTAGTGTCGAAAGTAAGTTAAATGAGTATGTGGATGTTTAGTTTTTTTAGAATGACAACTAAATATCTCACAATATATCCATCTCACATGTCCTAAGCAAGACTTGAACCCACAACCATTTGGTTGGGGAGCTTCTCACACAACAAGGGGTACCACTGAGATATAATGTTTAGTTGAATGCCATGATATGTATACATTTGATTATGTCATGTATCGTAATATATTAATGTAGTTACCTACTAAGAGAAAGCTTAAGATTTAGTGTTTAATCGTTTTTTAAAGGTTCATAAGCGAAGAAGGTAAGGCAGTGATTGGTATGTGCATAAATACACATACCTTTTACCTAATAAAATGACCCTAAATAACCTAAAACTGATGAAAAATACAGTGTATATGTGTGTTATGGTTATTGTGCTTTGCAGGTAACGGATAAATCACAAATGGAGAAAAACGAAGCAAAATGGACAAAACCGAGCACGGGATCAGAAAGAGAGCGAAAAAACTAAAGCCGAAGGCATACCCATTTTCTATGGACCAATCCGGGCCCATTTAGTGGGCCGGGTCAGCCCACAACTTAGAACCTAAATCATAAAAGCCTAAATTCAAAATAAAAAGGCCAAAACCCATTATCCTAGTCCAAGCCCAATCTAATAAGTCAAAGCCCAAATGCCAAACTATAACCCAGGTCAAAGAGAAAGTTATAAACAGTCAAATTTACCGTTTATCTTTCTCTCTTTTCCCTCCCTCACACACAGAGCCACAACACACGCAAGTTAATCTATTTCACCCACACACATGTTTATAAGCTTCTAGAAGGATATGCTGACACCTCTGACACCTCCTTGTCTACGCTGGCAATCCCATATCACCCTCATTGGCCAATTAAACGTGTATACAATCTAACGGCTCAAAAGTTGATAATTAAGAGACGGTTATTGATAGAGGACCAAGATTAGAGATTGGGGAGCGTCCTGAAGGCTAGAAGGTTCCTCTCACTCCTATAAATAGAGGGCTTGATCACACATTTAGGATGTGTAGGATTTTAGCTTAAGCTTGTAGTATTTTAGTGTTTTAGTAGCTTATAGGTTTATTCTTATGTAATTTACTTTCCAAAGCATCGTAATCCTTTAAATTTTCAATAAAAGTCAGTTTTCATTTAAATTCATGTTTTTCCTTAATGCAATGTTGTTTAATTTGATCATAATCTCCTTATAAGCTCTTATAATCTCTTTAATACTACATAAGTTTGCTATCACTCAGTTAAGCCTTCAAAAGCTTAACTGAATTAGTTGATCATTTCAAATCTTTAAAAATACCTTAGCTTAATATTTGGATGATAAGCCAAAAAGGGATGGGCTTATGGACATTACCAGCTTATCTATGATAAGCTAGAGCTTGTTGATTTAAGCTCTATAGAGCATTTAAGGTCCCTGTTTGGCTGGGATCAAGGTACATTTCAATTTCACTCTTATTTTGGCTTATTAATGTTTAGCTTATTGTTTTGCTTATTGGTGCTTAATATCTGTTAGTTATTGCTTATTAATCCTTTATTTGCTTAGTTATATATCTGTTATTGCAAATTTTAGCTTATTTCAAATTTGTGTAGTTTAAAAATGTTAATTCAGTTTTTAAGGGGGTGTTTGGCACAAGCAGCACTAACACTTGTTAGTGTTGCCTAAGCTACTTTGTCCTTTTAATCAACTTTAGCAAGCTTAAACTTAGTCTATTAGTCAGTTTCAATAAATTTTTAAAGTCTAAATATCAAGTTTTAGGTATTATCTAAACATGTTTTGGATCTGTGGTAATGTAGTTTAAAATCCAGCTTATTTGATTTGATTTTGATTAGTGGCTTGTTGGTGTCATTTTCTTGCTTGTTTTTGGTCATGAATGCAGTAGATTAGATCTAGTATAAGTGTGTTTTTGTCTTTTGAGTTTTAGTCTAAAAACTGTCTTAGTCTCATCTTTAAAGTTTTAAAAGTCCAATTTTCAATAGCAAAACTAGATTGGATTAAGCTTGTTTAAGGGTCTGATTTTGATAATATAAGTTCATTGGATATCAAGCTTCATCTGTTTTAACTTTTTGAGTTTCTATAATAGCTTATTCATGCTTAGAATTTTTAGGTCTGCATTTAGCCTTTTAAGTCTTTTGAAAACCTTATAAAAGCCAAAAACATTAGTTTAAGTCTGTCACTTTTAAGCCTTCTTTTCTAGCTTATTGTTAGTCATAACCACCAGAGTATTAGCTTATTTGTGTTCTTCTAGTTTAGGTCTTAATCTGTTTTAGACAAGTATTAGGTGATAAACATAATTAAACAATCAACGATTAATTAAGCAATTCGGATTAAAACAAACCAAACATTAAATCTTCATTAAGATGGCTAATACCCGAGGGTATTAGCCCATAATCATTGTAATTATACAAGTGTGATCAAATAACCAATGTAAACTAAACGTTTACCGAACGATACCAAAAATTAAATGATTACAAGAGTATAGGAATTACACGGTGACTTCTATGGAATTAGGTTTAATGCTTGACCTTGGCTGCTCTTCTTCACTTTAGAAAATCGTCTTTTATGTGTATGGTATAGAGAATATGATTTTACACACTGAAAACTCGTTTTTGAGTATTCTATTTATAGTCTCTGAAAATTGATGGATACGCCGTATTGAATGAGGTAAATACGGCGTATAGGGGTAATTTCTTTGGAGTGCGCGCTACGTTCACAATCAATCAGATATATCTTTCCTTCTTTATATTTATTACAGGATCTTTGATTGTTTATCCAAACTGGATACGGCGCATGTAGGCAGTAGGATACGCCGTATTGAGAATTGAGTATGCGCATTTTCTTGTGAAGTCCAGGCGCTGATACGCCGTATCTTCTTTGCTGGATATGACATATTAAGTCAGAAATAAGCAATCTTCAAATATCATCGTTTAAGCTCCAAAATGTGCGCTTTTTAGCTCGTCTTCACAAAACACTCCTTAATTAATGCAATTCACAACTTTAAGCAATTAAATAACAATTCTTGCAATATTTATATAAAAGTGGGTAATTTATTAGGGATAAATGATGGTATAAACGTAACGTTATTTGATATCATCAAATATCCCCCCACTTGAATCCCACTTGTCCTCAAGTAGACTCTAAAGATTTATTGAAAATGTATCCCAACCGGAGTTAATGATTTTTCCGTTAAGCATTTTTTTCGTTTAATCATCTGTACAAGACGAAGCACCTCACGAAATATGAAAATGAAAACACTCAGATCACTCAGCTAATCTAGGGTGTAACATTTAATAGGTATGCTCATTTGCTCGACCGTGATTAGTTTCATATCATATGCTTGGCAAGGATACACATCACCACCACTAGAGCTAATGAGAAACAAGTTAAAAGGTAAATTGGGTTTTTAGGCTTAAGGTTGATCATTCTAGCAATCTTTCACCAAAAGTACCACACCAACAAGACAGTTGAATCGTACATACATGGCCGTAACGACTGAATAGACGTGTACAATTCGATCGCATCCTCATTCGAGTGTAACCAAGGGTTAGGATGAAGAATGATATAGGGTATAGATCTTCTAACTTTCACCAAAAGTAATAAACCAACAAGGTGGCTGAATCACGCATACATGGCCGTAACGACGGAATAGACATGCATGACTCGATCTCAACCTCGTTCGAGTAAAACCTAAGGTTAGTTGCTAGGAAAGAGAAGTAAAATTGTTGTTAAATAAAATTCACAAAACAAATAAATTAAGCCTGAACAAATAAGGTGCATAGTTGCTAGAAACTTGACTCGATCTCACCCTCGTTCGAGTAAAACCTAAGGTTAGTTGCTAGGAAAGAGAAGTAAAATTGTTGTTAAATAAAATTCACAAAACAAATAAATTAAGCCTGAACAAATAAGGTACATAGTTGCTAGAAACTTTTTCCGACCGTTCCATGATAAAGACTCAAAAATATAAACAAACGCCTCGATCAGAGAAATGACAAAGACAACCTAAGTTGGTGTTCCCATAACGGTCAACTTCCCAATCATCTCAAACTTTACATACTTTTACAAAAGTGGTGATATCGACCACTTCATACAAAACTATACATCGTTGATTTTTAACCACATATCAACGAATAATCAATCCTTCCAAGTAATTTATCGGTTTAAGCTTAACGAACGGACCATCAATCTTTCCTTCTCTTTTTGATGCATTTTCTATTTTTCCATTTTTTTTCATAACATAACTCTTGGTGTGATTTCACCGTCTTCACCATCATAATTCATCCGGATAATTTTTCTTTTAAACACTTCATCTTCGGACATAATACATAATTGTGAAAGTAGCAAAATACACGAGCTACATATTTTCCCATTGCAATGTTCAATTTCCCGACGTAACTGGAGATAGAAAATTTCACTTTGACATAGGAAATACAAAACTTTACACAAAAGAAACTAGAAATTTTGATTAAATAGGCTTAATCTACAGGGTAGGCTAAGGTGTAAAGGTGTAACGAAATAGACATTTGGTGTGAAAAAGACAAGAATGGCTCAACAGGTTTTTCTAGGAGATCTTACTCTTATAGTGAGAGTAAGCAAAGGGTTACACGGGGTTTAACTAACCAGTGTAGTTAGTTAATTTTACAACATGTAGGCTTTTTGGTGTATTTCTAGAAATTTACCAGTTAAACATGTTACTCCATCTAAGTCCATAGTACTCATCGTTGTGGTCTCGAGTGATATACAAAGCCAAGTTCTAAAGTCCACGACATCACTAGCACACTCATAATTTTTGTGGAATTTTTAGTAAGGCTAGATGGAGTGGTGAGGCAAAACTCACCTAACACGTCAGCGCCACATCAGCTTTCTCTCTCCAAATAAAACTCACCTTACAACTCACTTTTCAACCGTAATAAGAACTCACCTTACCACTAAAACTCACCGTGAGGTGAGAAACTCACCAAAAGGTGGGTTTTTTTGGTGTTAACTCACCAAGCAAATCCAATGTGGCAAGGTGAGTTTGGAGGGTGGCATGGCAACTCGCGCGTGAGTTGGAAACTCACCTAGGTGAGTTTGCCAAACCCACCCCCACTTCGTCCAGCCTAAACGTTTAGAAATGGAATAGGCTTAATTCTCACAATTTGGTATTAAGGGTTATAGTGCGCGATGTCATGTAACTAGTAATTTTTACAAAAGTTATGCTATTTTTTTTAAATTTGGCATAATTTAAGCATATAACATATTATTTGTAAAAGAAAGGACAATCATGCGTTCTAATTCTCCAGCCCCACTTAAATTATACAACGTCCTCGTTGTATATATAAAACAATTAAAGAAAATAGGAAATATAATTAGAACGAGGAACTCCCCTGATATGTTGCTCGGGATGATTCTCCAATTTGAGTTCTTGAGCAAAAGCGTGTTGACGAGGTGTTAGAATGCTCGTACGAGTTCAACACACGTCTTTTTTAGAGTATATCATCGATTTCTTTACAGCAAGGTCCTGCATAAAAGTTTAGAAGACAAAAGTGCAATTCCTATCTCGGTTATACAATGGTTACAATGCAGGAAAACAAAAAACATATTGTACGCGTAGTCAATACGCCGTATCCCAAACCCAAGGATACGCCATATTGAATCCTGTAAAAACAAATGTTTTAAAGTTTTGCAAAAATTAAATGTAGAAATTAAAGACTGATAACGTCCAGACAGGTTTGATACGGCATATCCATAGAGGTTCGATACGCCGTATTGAGTGTCTGGGAAGACAGACTCAATCAAATAATTAAAATTACAATTTTCAAACAATTAAAAACAACTGGGTTGTCTCCCGGTAAGCACTTTTCTTTCAGCTAGTCTTTAAGTTAGACTTTTTCTCTTCCTTAATTTTGTCATTCATTCGTCGAGCTCTACGATCTCGTTATCTTCTGTATTGAAACTTCTATCATAGTATTTTTTAACCTTTGGCCGCTGACCTTAAAGTTTCAACCATTTTTATCGGTGATTTCTACGGCTCCATATGGGTACATAGTTTTTACAATGAAAGGTCCGGACCATTTTGATTTGAGTTACCCCAGATGTAACTTCAAGCGAGAGTTAAACAACAAGACCTTGTATCCATTTTTAATGTCTTTATCCCCGCAGAGCCTAGAGTCATGCCATTTCTTGGTTCTTTCCTTGTAGATTCGAGTATTTTCGTATGCTCCATATCATAATTTCATTAACTCGTTCAGCTCCATGAAACGATTTTTCGCAGCAGCCGTAAGATCCATATGACATTGTTTTAGTGCCCAATATACTTTATGTTCGATCTCTACCGACAGATGACAAGCTTTACTGTAAACCATTCTAAAGGGGGTGCATCATGTTTGTGTTTTGTAAGCGGTTCTAAATGCCCATAATGCATCGTTGAGCTTTTCAAACCAATCCTTAGGGTTATACCCTACCGATCTTTCTAAAATACGTTTAATAGCTCTATTGGTGACTTTGGTTTGTCTATTAATCTAAGGGTGATATGTTGTTAATATTTTATGAGTCACCCCATATTTCAGCAAAGCTTTTTCTAGTTGAGAGTTACAAAAATGTGTTCCACTATCACTGATTAAGGCTTTAGGAACCCCAAATCTGGCAAACAACCCCTTTAGAAATTTAACCACTTCGCGAGTATCATTTGTAGAGAGTGCTTGAGCTTTAACCCATTTAGACACGTAATCCACCGCTACTAAAATGTATTTGTTACCTTTTGAGTCAGGAAAAGGTCCCATAAATCTAATCCCTAAATGTCAAATACTTCACACACCTGAATATTGTTTTGAGGCATCTCGTTTCTTGATGATATGTTTCCTGATTTTTGACATGCATCGCAGTTCATTACATAATCTTTAGCATCTTTAAAGATGTTGGGCCAATAGAATCCTGTTTCATAAACCTTTCTCCCTATAACCAAGGCACTGTGATGTCCCCCAGTTGGACTAGAATGGAAGTGTGCCAAGATTTCTAGGATTTTGTCTCCAGCCACGCATCTTCTCATTACATTGTCTGGACATAATCTAAATGCGTATGGTTAGTCCCAAAAATAGTTCCTCACTTGAGAGAAGAACCGTTTTCTCCTTTCCGGTGTCCATTTTGGAGGTACCACTTTTCCGATAATGTAGTTGACATAATCCGCATACCATGGCTCTTCGTCATTAAGCTTGGCCTTTAATATCATCAAATTCTCATCGGGAAATTTATCAACGATTTCTTCATCAGCTAATTCTCCCATATTTGGATTCTCGAGTCTTGACAAGTGATCAGCAGCCAAGTTTTCTGCCCCTTTTTTATCTTTTATTTTGATATTGAATCCTTGCAGAAGCATAACCCATCTGATAATCCTTGATTTGGCATCCTGTTTATTGAACAAATACTTCAAAGCAGAGTGATCAGTGTAGACTACAGTTTTTGATAAAATAAGATAGGGGCGAAATTTATCAAAAGAGAAAACAACTGCATGAAGTTCTTTTTCAGTGGTGGTATAATGTGCTTGAGAATCGTTTAAAGTTTTGCTAGCATAATAGATAGGTTTAAATTTCCCGTCTATTCTTTGTCCTAAGACTTCCCCTACTGCAAAATTGCTGGCGTCACACATTAATTCAAAAGGCACACTCCAAACGGGAGATATTATAATAGGCACGATGGTTAATTTTTCTTTTAATTTATTAAATTCTTTCTTATAATCTTTAGAAAAATCAAATTTTACGTCTTTCATTAAAAACTGGGTCATTGGTTTAGAAATCATGGAAAAGTCTTTTATGAATCTGCGATAAAACCCAGCCTGTCCCAAGAAACTTCTAACTCCCTTCACATTTGTGGGATAAGGTAATTTGGCTATCACATCGATTTTAGCTTTATCAACTTCGATTCCCTTCAAGATATTTTGTGTCCCAAAACAATACCTTCCTTTACCAAAAAATGGCATTTTTCCCAATTTAGCACAAGGTTGGTTTCTTCACATCTATAGAGCATTTTATCTAAATTATTAAGACATTGGTTAAAAGAATTACCGATTACCGATAAATCATCCATGAAAACTTCCATAAAATCTTCCACCATGTCATGGAATATTGCCGTCATGCATCTTTAAAAAGTTGTTGGAGCGTTGCATAATCCGAACGACATCCTCCTGTAGGAAAAAGTTCCATAAGGACAAGTAAATATTGTCTTCTCTTGATCTTCTGGTGTGATTGGAATTTAGAAGAATCCTGAAAAACCGTTAAAAAAACAATAATACTCATTTCCAGATAAACGTTCTAACATTTGATCAATAATAGGGAGAGGAAAATGATCTTTTCACGTTACGTCATTCAGTTTACGATAATCAATGCACACTCGACATCCTGTAACTGTGCGAGACGGTATTAATTCGTTGTTGTCATTTAAAACCACGGTCATTCCGCCTTTCTTTGGGACGACATGAATAGGGCTTACCCATGGACTATCCGAGATCGGGTAAATTAATCCTGAATCAAGTAACCTAACGATTTTGTTATTAACCATGTCTTAGACTTTCGGATTTAAACGTCACTGGGGTTGAATGACAGGCTTGAAGCTTTCCTCCATTAAGATCTTGTGTGTGCAGAATGACAGACTTATTCCCTTTATGTCTGACATCTTCTAAGCGATTGCTCGCTTGCGTTTTTTTAATACCTGCAAAAGTGAAACTTTCTCTTTTTCTGTTAGTTTGGATGAGATAATTTCTGGACAAGATTTATTTCCTTTCAGGTACGCGTATTCGAAGTGGGAGGGAAGGTCTTTCAGTTTTGGTCTTTTTTCGTCGATTTTGTTGGCGCTAGCGGAATAGAGGTGCTTATTTTGCGTTTTTCGGGCCCTTTTGTTTTATGTGACTCTGAATACTGGGTATTAACTTGTTTGATACGCCATTTAGGTGTTTCAGACTCAGAGCCGTCATCAGCCTTACAACTTTCTAAATTGGATTGATCGATGCTCTTCTCTCGGTTATTAACCAGAAACGAGTCTAATTGGTCGCCTTCTAATAACTCCTGGGTTTTCGAATGTATAGTTGTATCTAAGTAATCAATCCTATAGCATTCATCGTCCTCGGGGGGAGGTCTTGTTATTGATTGGTCTACATCGAAAATTACCTCTTCGTTGCCTACCCTTAGTGTTATCTTTTTATTAAATACATCTATCATTGCCCGAGCGGTTGCTAGAAATGGTATTCCTAAGATTATCAGAATCCTAGAGTCTTCCCGCATGTCCAAGATAACAAAATCGACAGGGAGGATGAATTTATCAATTTTAATAAGTACGTTTTCTGCTATTCCTCGCGGATATCGAATAGACCTATCTGCTAGTTCTAAGCTCATTCTTGTAGGTTTAGGTTTCCCAAGGCCTAACTTCTCATACATCGTGTAAGGCATTAAGTTGATACTAGCTCCTAAATTTGCTAAAGCATGATTGATATGTAAATGACCAATATCGTAAGGGATAGTAAAACTTCCTGGGTCTTTTTCTTTGGATGGGAGTTTGTTTAGCAATACTGTTGAGCATCTCTCGTTCATTGTTACCGTGCAAGCCTCCTCTAACCTGGTTTTGTTTGATAGTAGCCCCTTCAGAAATTTGGCCTACTTTGGCATTTAGGAAAGGGCTTCAGTGAATGGCATGTTTATGTGAAGCTGTTTCAGATTTTCTAAGAACTTTCGTTGTTGGGCTGCTTCTTTTTCTTTCTTTAACCTATGGGGAAAAGGAATTAATGGTGTCGGTGGCTTAACAGTTTATTCTTTCATTTCTTGATGTTTTGTCTCGATGAGGACTTCATTTGGTTCTACGTGCTTATCATGATGAAGTACTAGAGGTTCTTTGTTTATGTCATTTGTGTCGCGAACAATTTTGGTTGTTGTTTTCCCTCCTCTAGTAGTCACACCTTTGACTTCATAATTTGATAATTGAGCATTGTTAATTGCTTTTGACAACCCGTATACCTCGAATTTGAGCCCGCTTAGTGAATTGTTTCTTTCTTTTAGTAAGAGTTTGTTTGTTGTTTTGAACTCTCTAATGAATGCCACATTTCCTCGTGTTCTCGTCTTCCTTTCTCGATAAACTTGTATAACATTTCTTCCATTGTTAGTTTCCTTGGGGAATAGGAGAACTAGAAAGGGCGGAATCCAAATGATGTTCCTGACATAAAAGACATGATTCAAAGTAAAGCTATTCTAGGACATTTAAAGCTTGCAAAGATAATGAATTCTGTTGTTAATACGCCATATATATTTTGCAAAATACGTCGTATCTGTTTAAAAGGTCAGATACGTCGTATTCAACTAGTGAATACGACGTATCACCAGAACAGAGTACTTAAATAATGCTGAAATTTAAACACATAATTAAACACACAATGCAATTAAATACAAACAAATTATTCTAAGCTAATGGTTAGAAATACTAATAAAATTAAAGGTTAAACTTTTTCACTCCCTGGCAACGGCGCCAAAAACTTGATGTG
>BQNB010064879.1:0-25381 GCA_026074375.1 Tanacetum coccineum
AAGTTATCATTTTTTGTGAATATATATTTTACATTTCTTTATTATTTTCAATTTCTTTTATATAAAAATATAAAAAATACAAAAATATTTTATTTTTCTCGATTTATTTTATTGAATTTATTAAAACACCAACAATACTTTTCTTAAAGTATTTAAAATACCAAAATAAAAATAAAAAAACAACAAAAGAAATCGTGTTGTCAATTGTTAAATCGGCTCATCTTTAGATTAACAAACTATAAGAGAGGCATAAGGAAGGTTGATCCTACGAACTTCGACCCGAAAGGAGAAGGTTTTTAAAATGCTTCGCGCTTACCCGCTCCTCCGCTTCCTTGTACGTTTTCTAAAGAGCTACCTTACACTTGTTCGATTATCGGTTACAAAAATATTTTTCTTTTTATTTTTAGTGCATACGTACTCGCTCTTCATCGCATTTAATTGCCGAATCTTCTACGACTCCGAAACGTCATAATCGAAAACGATCCAAACAAAGAGTCGAACCATTTTCTCTTGAAGAGACTCCCGTAGATACGATGGCCGATCAACGTACTATGGCGGAATTACTCCAAGCACCCACCGAGGGTTACGGAGATGCTATCGTTACTCCCGCTATTCTCGCAAAGAATTTTGAGCTTAAACATGGACTTCTAAATCTCGTAACTTCAAAATAATTTTACGGATTTGAGAAAGAAGATCCTCATGCTCACATTCGTTGGTTTAACAAGATTACTTCCACAATTAAGTATAAAGATGTGCCTAATTCGTCGATTAAGCTTATGTTTTTTCCATTTTTTATTGAGGGGGCAACCCGGATTTGGCTCGAAAAAGAACTCCCTCGTTCTATTCTTACTTGGGAAGATCTTGTTTCCAAGTTTATTAACCAAATCTTTTCTCCTTCCAAAACTAAAAATCTCCGAAGTGAAATCACAAATTTTCAACAAAAGTTTGAGGAAACGTTTAGTTAGGCATGGGACCGTTTCAAGGATCTCCTTCGTGCATGCCCACATCACGCTTTTACGGAATTACATCAACTTGATACTTTCTACAATGCTTTAAACCCAACCGATCAAGATTCCTTGAATGCCACCGCTGGTGGTAATCTTTTGACTAAAACTCCTCGAGATGGTTTGACAATTATCGAAAATAAGTCAAAAGTTTCGCAACTCACAGAACTAACCGGTTGTTACAAAAGTAAGTATGAATGCTCTCCTTAATCTTACTACCACCTCCTTATTTCCCGAGATTGCCGCTCTTGCCTGCCCTCAGCCGACCCGTTAGCTATGCGTCTTTTGAAATCTTCTCGCTCCAGGTTTCGTGAAAGCGGTTGAGGAAATTTGTATTACTTGTGGTGGCCCGCATCCTTACCACCAATGTCTTGCCACCGATGGCAATGCTTTTCCGAAATATCGAGATAATATTCAAAGATATGCTTCAGTAGCCGCAGTGAACTACAATCCAGGAAAACGGATACCGTCCCGAAAGTGTACTAAACCTCAAATTCGACCACCGGGTTTTTGGCTCAACCGAATTTGCAAAATAATCAAACCCGGTATAATCAAGGATACAATCAAAACAGAGGAAATATTACAATCAAGGAAATCTGAATTATCAAGCTCCGATTCAGCAAGCTCCCCCCCCCCCCTCATGTGGTGAACCCTTCAGACAATGAAGTTATCAAACTACATGAAGGTCAACGAAGCTAACATGCGAGCTATACAAAATCAAATTATTAATATGAAGAAGGAATTAAGGGATGATATGTCACAACAAAACTAAGAGCTTAAGAATATGATGACTAGTTTTCTTTAAATGAATACTGCTTCTTCTTCGGGTTCGGATTCATTTTCCGTAGCAACATCTTGCTAGAACCCGAGGAGTGACTTGAAAGCAATCACCACCCGAAGTGGTATTTCTTATGATGGACCTCCAATTCCACCTCCTCACTCTCCTCTTCCCAAGGTGGTGGAACGGGAACCCAAGGTGACAAAGGAAACGGTGCAACCGAGTACCAAAAACATCCGACCTCCGGTAGTCCAAACTCAAGCTCTAATTGATGAGCCTGTTGTTGCTCCTAAGCCTAAACTGTCTATACCTTACCCTTTAAGAGCTAACAAACAGAAGCTCCGTGAAAAAGATGATAATCTAGCTTCGAAATTCATTGAAATCTGTAGGGAATTACATTTCGAGCTCAGTTTCGCGGATGCTCTTCTACATATGCCAAAATTTGCTTCAATGTTCAAAAGTCTCCTTAATAACAAAGAAAAATTACTTGACTTAGCTAAAACACCGGTGAATAAGAATTGTTCGGTGGTTATCCTAAAAAAGCTGCCCGAAAAACTTAGAGACCCTGGCAAGTTTCTTATTCCCTGTGATTTTCCAGAGTTAGTTGAATGCTTAGCCTTGGCCGATCTTGGTGCAAGCATCAACTTGATGCCTCTTTCCAAATGGAAGAAGCTCTCACTCCCCGAACTTACTCCTACTCAAATGATTTCCTTTGAACTTGCATGACCGAGTCGAGCTTCCTAGTCCATCCGGTAATGCCGAGGATGTCTATGAAAAAGTAGGAAAGTTCATTTTCCGGCTACTTCGTATTCGTTGATGTATGTTGTCGATCCTCGTGTTCCCAATAATTCTCGAGAGACCCTTTTTTTGAGGGACGGGCACGTGCTTTGATTGATGTTTATGGTAAAGAATTAACTCTCCGAGTTGACGATGAAGCCATGACCTTTAAAGTTGGTCAAACTTCGAGATAATCCTACAATGATGATGTGTCAATTAATCGAATCGATGTCATTGACGTAGCTTGTGAGGAGTATGCTCCAGAAGTGCTCCAATTTTTGGATAATTCAACAAGTGGCAACCCCACTCCGTCTTTAGATCATGTTCCTTTCTACTTCTCCCCCTCACTCTCACTCCCTTTTGAGGAAGTTGAACTTCATTTTGGAAGAAATCAAAGCTTGTCCTTTAACCCAAATGATTCATTCCACCTTCCACCCGGGAATTGATGATGTCGACTTTGATTCGAAGGGAGGCCTTTTTCTACTCGAGGAGTTATTAAACGATGATCCATCATCTCCTCTCCATCTGAAAGAACTTCATGTTGAGGAACTTAAAATTGTAAAATCTTCTATTGATGATCCTCTAGAGCTTGAGTTCAAGGATTTACCTTCTCATCATGAGTATGCATTTTTGAGGGTAAACCGAGTAGACTACCCGTCATAATTTGCTAAAAACATAAAGAAGATGAGAAGGTCCGACTTCTAAAGGTTTTAAAGTCACACAAGCGTGCCATCGCTTGGAAAATCTCTGATATAAAGGGCATTGACCCCTAATTTTGTACTCACAAAATATTAATAGAGGATGACTCTAAACCGGAAATTCAACATCAAAGAAGGGTTAACCCAAAAATTCATGAGGTTATCAAAAAGGAAGTTATCAAACTCCTTGATGCCAGATTGATTTACCCTATCTCCGATATCCCGTGGGTTTGCCCAGTTTATTGTGTGCCCAAAAAGGGTGGTATGACTGTAGTATCAAATGAAGATAATGAGTTGATATCGATTAGACTAGTTACCGGGTGTCGAGTTTGTATTGATTACCAGAAGTTGAATGATGCGACCCGAAAAGACCATTTCCCGTTGCCTTTTATGGACCAAATGTTAGAACGACTAGCAGGGAATGAGTATTATTGCTTTTTAGATGGATTTTCTGGATACTTTCAGATTCCTATTGACCCGAAAGACCAGAGAAGACCACCTTCACCTGCCCTTATGGAACGTTTGCCTACCGACGTATGCCTTTCGGTTTATGCAACGCTCCGGGCAAGTTCCAAAGGTGCATGATGGCTATTTACCACGACATGATTGAGGAAACAATGGAAGTCTTCATGGATGACTTCTAGTCTGTCGTGGATTTTCCTTCTGTTCCTCTCCCATTAGACAAAATGCTTCTAACGTTGCAAAGACACAATCTTGTTCTAAATTAGGAGAAGAGCCATTTTATGGTTAAAGAGGGCATTGTCCTCGGCAACCAAAATTTCTAAATCTGGGATTGAGGTCGATAGATCCAAAGTTGATGTTATAGCTAAACTCACTAACTCTCTCAAGCGAAAAACACAA
Organism: Tanacetum coccineum; assembly: GCA_026074375.1. NCBI lineage: Eukaryota > Viridiplantae > Streptophyta > Magnoliopsida > Asterales > Asteraceae > Tanacetum > Tanacetum coccineum. Next base: position 4,119 of record BQNB010064879.1, read on the forward strand.
AAATTGGATGAAGCCTCATATCAAAAAATACAAAACATTTGCCACCAAAATCCAAAAACAAATGAGTTGGACACAAACAGAACGCACATATCAAAAACGAGACATAACAAAATAAAAATGAACAAACTAACTCTAAACTCCCTCAACAAAAGTAGTGAGTTTCAATAAATTTCAAACAAAAACAAAAAGCAAAAACAAAATGAAACATATACAACAAAAAACAATCAAGAAACTCCCTCGAATTATCAAGTCAAAAGCTAAAAAAACTCAGAAACCCATAAAAAAAACCATACAATTCATTTAGTTAAACAACCCTCAAATCAAAACAAATAATCAAAAACAATAAAACAATCAACAAAGAGGCTACCCTCACACACAAAACTACATTACAGCAAAGTCATAAACAAAAAAAAAACAAAAGCGCAACACGAACCAAAAATAAACAACTAACAAATAAAAAAAATAAGAAAGAATAAAAAAGAGCACACCGAAAGGAAAAAAATCAAACCACCACAAGCAACTAAACAATTAAAACAAATATTTGCCGACTTCCGTCAAAGGGCACTCAAAGTTTTTAGTCACGCCGGGTTTATCATCGATTTAATCAAATTTTACTAAAATCAGCTATGGTCTATGACCCATCTTCATGAAAAGATACACCACCTTTCATCTTCTCAAAGAATGTATTGAAGGGTTTAATATACTTAAGAAAAAGTTAACCGGAAGCTTCTGATTTTATTTGCCACCCGATTGGGGACTTGCCCTTTGAAAATTATGTGTGGAAGCTGTGAACTTTGCGTTGGTGCAGTCGTGGGCAACGTAAAGACCAAACATTTTAGCCTATACACTACGCAAAGGTAAGACCATTGACGGATTCTCAAGACATTACACTACTACAGAAAAAAAATTATTTTCCGTGGTGTATGCTTTTGAGAAATTCCGATCTTACTTAGTCTTATCAAAAACCATAGTGTATATGGACCACTCGGCTCTCAAATATTTTCTTGCCAAGCAAGATGCTAAACCAAGATTACTCCAGTGGATTCTCCTACTCTAAGAATTTGATGTCATTAATTCGTGATAAAAAAGGAGCGAAGAATCTCGCGGCCGACCACTTATCAAGACTTGAAAATCCCCACCAAGATGTTCTCGAGAACAAGTAAATTACCGAAAAATTTCCTCTCAAAACTCTTGGTATGGTTACCTTTCGTGGTGATTCTAGTACCCCATGGTTTGCCGACATTGCAAACTACCATGCGGGAAATTTTATTGTGAAAGGGATGTCGTCCTAACAAAAGAAAAAATTCTTTAAGGATGTAAAGCATTACTTTTGGGACGACCCCTACTTGTTTAGAATTAGTGTAGATCAAGTGATTAGACAATGTGTTTACGGCCAAGAAGCCGTTGATATCCTCACGGCTTGCCAGAATGGACCCACCGGGGGACATCATGGTGACAACTACACCCGCTAAAAAAAGTAATTTTGATTCCGGATTTTATTGGCCGACTATTTACCGAGATTCCCATGACTTGGTCACACGGTGTGACGCTTGTCAACGTCAAGGCAAAATCTCGCAAAAATCTAAATGCCCCAAAATTTGCAATTTGACATGGTGTGAGAGATCTTTGACGTATGGGGCATCGATTTCATAGGGCCATTCCCGTCTTCTCGAGGGAACAAGTACATTCTCGTGGCCGTTGACTACTTGTCTAAATGGGTGGAAGCAAAAGCGCTCCCCACTAACGATGCCCGAGTTGTCGTTAAATTTTTGAAATCTCTCTCCGCCCGATTTGGAACTCCTCGTGCTATAATTAGTGATCGCGGTACTCACTTTTGCAATGACCAATTTGCAAAGGTCATGCTTAAGTATGGAGTTACTCACCGTTCTTTCTACCGCGTATCATCCACAAACGAGTGGACAAGTAAAGGTTTCAAATCGTGGTTTGAAACGTATCTTGGAAAGGACCGTAGGCGAAAATCGTGCTTCATGGTCCGATAAGTTAGACGATGCTTTATGGGCCTTCCATACCGCTTTTAAAACACCCATCGGTGCACTCCTTATAAGCAGGTGTACGGAAAGGGCTGTCATCTTCCATCGAGCTTTAACAAAAGGTCTATTGGGCCTTGAAACATTGCAATTTTGACCTCCAGACCGTGGGTGATCACCAGAAAGTTCAAATGAATGAATTAAATGAACTCCAAGATCAAGCCTATGAGAACTCTTTAATCTACAAAGAGAAAACGAAGAATATTCATGACTCCAAGATTAAAAACCACGTTTTTAACGTTTGTGATCGAGTTCTTCTCTTCAATTCTGTTCAATTCTCGGATTAAAGATTTTCCATCGTTGCAAGCCTAAAATCCGTGGCCAACACCATCACCGTTTGGCCCAAGTTTTCCCTTTGGGTACCGTCGATTTTCTCAAACTGACGGACCAAAACTTTAAGGTGAAACGGTCATAGACCAAACACTACTTTGAGGAGACATACCACCTATGGTTTTTCCCGGATCTCCAAACCTTTCCCCATAGGACAACTAAATTTCGGGGACAATTCAAGCTTAGTGACGTAAACTCACATTACAAAAATAAGCGCTTCGTGGGTGGTAACCCATGCTTATCCGCTCTGAATATAAATATAGTAGTAGTAATTAAATAGGTGTGATGTGAGATGTTTCGCCTTTTCCTTTCCTCGTGTTTCATGTTTGTGTTGTATGTCCGTATTGCCCCTGATTATAAGAAGACTCCTCTGCTCGTATTTTGTCCTTCATTCACTCGAGCTTTAATCCTTAGCATGATTATGGGAATCCAATATCCTAAATCTTATCGACTAACGTTTATCTTTGAGCATACTTAATAAACGGCTTTAGATTTACGTACAAACCCTTCTTAAAACATTAAGGACAATGTTCAGTTCTAGTATCGGGGGGAATCTTTCGATTTGATTGTGCCTGCAGTCGTTGTTTTCACGTAATCTTGTTTTTACCAAAAAAAAAATTTTAAAATATTGTGATTTTATTCAAAAATTAAAAAAAATTCCAAAAATAAAATAAGTGTTTTGTCACAATGTTTGACTTTCCTGCTGGGTAGAATAAAAATAAATTTTGATTCGATTGAGCGTGTTGAGCTCTTAGCTTTGTCCCTTAACCTTATAAACTTCGACGTAGCTAGTTTTATTTGACTAAGCATCTCGCGATCTTATTATTAAAGATTTTAATTTAAAGAATGAGAAATGATAGAGTTAAATATAAGTTTGATGTTAAACAAGGATTAGTTGGATATCTTACAAGCTCATAAATGTAATTTGTGGCTTTTTCTCCCATAAGCTCCTAACCTAACTAATAATAAGTGCTATTTTTAAAAATTAAACTTAAATCAAGAATTTTTGAATTTGAAGCATTGTTAGTGTAGTCGATAACATTAATTTATTTAGTCTTAGTTCAGCTATATACTTAAAATATATTCTAAATTTCTCTATATACCGCGTAATAAATGTTGCAAAAAAATATAATAATGATGATGATGTATATTAATAAATAGAAACAATATCCCCGTCATGTCGTTTTAACCTGGATCATGCGATCACACCGATGTTTTAGTCTTCATATAAGGCAGGGGCCTACACCGAAATAACACCACTACCTCTTGTCGGCTCACAACCGATGTGGTAGTCGTTTAAAGAGTGGAGTTAATATATTATGATTATAGCAAAAAAATGTATATATATAGTTGTTGAATAAATAAATATATTAAAATCTATTTCTCTAAAATTTAAATATATTTTTGAACTAAGACTAATTTGCTTTAGTTGTAGTTTTTCTATGTATAAACGGGAAGTCCAAGGGTTTTGAAACCGAAGGTCCGTGAGTCTCGATACTAGTCTCTGTGAGGTGTCAAAAGCCTGGTCACTTAGCCGCAAGGTTGGGATGTGCCGAGACGAAAGTCGCTACATGGGATGATCTCGCCTTCAAATTCATTATTCTTGGGTGAAACGTAAAGCATAGAAATATTGCAACTTTCTTAAAAAGTTGATCCATGGTTGAAATTTGAAATTAGCACATTCACCTAAGATATAATAATTGTCGGGAGTGAAAAGTTTCACAAGTTACAAATATGAGTAGTGTTAGCATCTTAACTTATATTTAACGGTGATTTCATTTTTAAGCTTGGTTTGGGACAAGTGAAAAATCGAGGACGATGAATTTATCCTTTTTGGGCATTTTAGGATTGAAGTGCTTCTTGTTCTATGACCCTAAAGATTATAAAAATAACGAAAGTCCTGACATTCTAGTTAAAAAAAGAAAAAGGGAAATATAAAAAATATGTGTGGCAATTAGTGTAAATATATAAAAATGGTTAAAACAGGGCTTTTCAAAGCTAATGATTCTTTAATTCCCTTTGATGAACAAGTTTAGCTACTTTTTGAGATAATTATTCGAGGGGGATTGAGATTCTTGGTCTTCTAAAGTGTTTACTTATGGCATTGCGTGAGGACACGACAATAGGTTAGTATGGGGGATTTTGGTATGTGCTTAATTGCACATACCGTTTACCTTATAAAACGAGCCTAAAATGACCAAAATATATCAAAAATGCATTGCATTTGTGTGTTTTGTGATTTATGATGTGCAGGTAACGGATATTCACTAAAGGACAAAAACAAGGCCAAAACGGACAAAACCAAGCACGTGAATGGAAAGAGCGCGAAAAAACCGAAGCCGAAGGCATACCCATCTTCTACGAACCAATCCGGGCCCACTTAATGGGCCGGGTCAGCCCACAATCTTATTTATTTAACCTTAAGTTATTATATAAGCCAAAAATCCATTTAACCAAAACCTAGCCCATAATTAAATAACTAAGCCCAAAACCAAAAGCCCAACAGTCCTAAAGGTATTACATCGTTAGTCACTAGGAGTTACACCGTTAGTCCCTAGGAGTTACATCGTTAGTCCTTACCCGTTAACCATTTACCCCCAAATTAACCTAAAACCTCTCTCCCGCCAAATCTCACTATTCACCCATCCCTTTCACTCTTCCCTGCAACCCGACAAACCTCCTTGAACCTTTCTTATTTGAACCCTTTCATGCCTTATTTGGACCTTTAGTTTATTATAAATCTGACAGCTGAATTTAAGGGTTAAAACTATAATTCTTGGGGAGTATATACGAACCTCTGCTCTAGCGCAGATGGTTCAGGTGATTGGGATAAGAACTCAAACTCAAGGTCTAGAGTTCGAGTCCCACTTTGCCTATGCTGGGTAATATTCCTAGCTCGCCACGTGGCCTACTCTGGTGGTGCCACATGGCAACCCGACCCAAACCATGACCCGTCCCGACCCGTCCATAGACCCAACCCGACCCTGCCGATAAACCCGGCCATACCAGCTTTTCCGAGCTGTGGTCCTATGTGGTTCTGCGGTGGGTCCCAGGCGGTGGTTAACAGTAGTCTGCTACCGTTAATCATTGTTGGCCAAATTGACCGCCGCCGTTGACCACTGTTGAGTGGTGGTCCGGCGGTGGTTGACCGTTGTTGACCATCATTGACCGTTCGTTGACCTGTCACGTGGCGTGCCACGTGGCTGCGGCGTCACCCTTTCTGACAAGTTAGTACGAGGTAGACTGGCGGCTGACCAATAAGAAGGTGACACGTGGCGGCGGCTTGGCGGCTAATGATTAGTTACGAAGTACATGGTTCTAGAATCATCAATGATGGGCATTTATGTCTAATCATGTGCAATCATTGGTTGCCAATGATTGGCTTTCTTTCCAAGCAAAGATAAGAGGTTGTGATTGGTTATGGTGTGCTGGCATGGACTCGAAATGACAAAATTACCCCTCATATTTGAGCTATAAATTCAAGCAGATCCAGACGCAGTGGACATTCTCCTTTCATTAATTTACTCTCAATTTCACATAGTAGTAGTGTAGGTTAGAATAGGAGTAGAATAATTAGCTTATTTTAGATTTGCTTATTGTAAAAGCTTTTAGCTTATTCTCAACTTATTGTAGTGGCTTATTTTTTATGAATGAGAGTGCGTTTTATTAAAGGTTGTTTTATTAAAGCTTTTTATCTTAATGCTTATTTCTTATCTTAATTCTTCTACTATTTTTCTTTGCTTATCTCCAAATAAGCTCATGCTTATAACTTATTTTTGGATCTGATATCTTAAGCTTATATTCTAATAAGCTACTTTCATAGCTTATTTAGACTAGATTATTTTACATTGTTTTTTATTTAGAGCTTTTTCGAGTGAGCTTATTTTAGCTTATTTTCGATTCCTTATTTTTATTCAATCTTATTTTTTCTAGATCCAATCCTTAATCATAACCCTGAGTCCGTTTCACTTATTGTAACAACTAGTTGCGGGTGGGATTTGGATCTATTATTTTTAGCTTATTTTCTAGCATAAAGTTTGTTGCTTTTTAATTCTAGCTTATTTTTCTTAGATCTAAATCCTTAATTATACTCGATCCGAGTTCACTTGATTGAACACTTTAGTTTCGGGTAGATTTAGATCTAAAGTTTTCATCTTTTATTAGCTTATTGTCTTTAGAATAAAATCTAGCTTATTTTGTCTTAGTACTATTGATTATCTTGTTCAATCTTATACCCATGTGTTTTAATAATGTTGATGATATCTATCCAACTCTTAGGCGAGGAGCTTATGGGTCTTTTAAGCTTATTTTACTACTAAAGTTTTAAGCTTTTTAAGTTTTACTTAGCTAATTAGTGAATAAAGCTCAAAACTTTATTAGCTAATTAGTTATTTAGAATCTAATAAAGTTATAAAACTTATAGTGTTTAATTCAGTTACTAGATCGGGTAGGTTTATATTGGTCTCCATCTTCTTCAAATCGGTTCTTCCTCCTTTTTCCTTTTTTCATTAAATTGTAGTTTTAATCTAATTTTAGCTTAATATGTTTGTTATTATTGTTATGCTTATTATTGTTCGTTTAGTTGCCATGTTTAGCAAGTATATTTAAATATGCTTGTTAAGTGTTAAATTGTTTAGTGAATTAAGTGTGATTAATAAAAAAAAAGGGGAAAATATTGATTAGTGATTTTTTAAATATTAATTAGAATTATTGTTTTTGGTTATTCGACGCAGGAGGAAAAAGTCGTAAGAATAACTAGGCATTAATTTAGTAATCGATATCTTAATAAAAGTTGTTTTCAATATAAGCCAACGTTGTGAGAAGATAATTTGTTAGAAATATATTGATTCATCGATAAGGACTTAATTGTATATTTAATTCACACTTAAGGATCTAATCAATTCACTTAGCAATCATATCTTTTATTATATTCCTCTTCGTTTATTAGCTAGCTTGTTGTCATCTAGTTTTATATAGTTTGTTTTTTTTATATACATAGTTTAAAAATCAAAAATCCAAAATATTTGTCATTCAAGCATCAAACAAAACGCTTTCGTGAATTTCAAATTCATCTCTCGTTGGGACACGACATCCGGAGGATAGACTATTACTTTTCCTAAAGTAATTTTTATCCGACTTGATTACTATATTATATTACTCGACTCGATTTTATCGAATCAATGGACATCAAAATGGATTTTCTTAATGGTCCACTGAAGGAGGATGTTTATGTTGCACAACCAGATGGGTTAGTTGATCCTGATCATGCAGAAAAAGTTTACCGTCTAAGGAAAGCTCTATATGGATTGAAGCAAGCTCCGAGAGCCTGGTATGATGAACTCTCAAATTTCCTGATGTCCAAAGGTTTTACTAAAGGTCCCATTGACCATACTCTATTTACGATAAGAGTACGGGGAGGACATACCTACTTTGAGCAAATTTACACATCGATGACATTATTTCGTCTCAACAAACCTAAAAAATGCTAGAAATTTTGAAAAACTAATGCAATAGATTTGAGATTTCCTTAATGGGGGAAAATGAAATTCTTATTAGGACTGGTCAAGATCCAACCAATCCCCACGAGGTATCTTTATCAACCAGGCCAAGTACGCTTTAGAAATTCTTAAAAACATGATATGGATAAATGTGATAGCCTTGGTACACCAATGGCTACTAAACATAAACTAGATGCAGACTTGAGTGGAAACTCGTAGAGCAAACAAACTACCGAGATATGATTGAGTCACTCATGTATCTGACATCTAGTTGACCAGACATAGTGCGAGCAGTATGTTATTGTGCACGTTATCAAGCAAGACCAACTCAAAAACACCTCAAAGAGGTTAAAAGGATCTTTCGATACTTAAAGAGAACCATTAACATGAGACTCTTGTATCCGAAGGATTCTGGCTTTCAACTAACAGCTTTTTCAGATGCCGACCATGCCCGGAAATCTTGTTTACTCTATTTTCGCAAAAAGCCACTTAATGGAGGAATAAGTATTCCTAGGTGATAAGTTAGTCACATGGATGTCAAAGAAACAGGACTACAGTGCAATGTCATCAGCATAAGCAGAGTATGTGGCACTATCTGTAAGTTGTGCTCAAGTAATGTGGATGAGGACACAGCTTAAGGATTATGGCTTTAACTAATACAAAATACCGTTGTATTGCGACTCCTAGTCAGCCATAGCAATCTCATGCAACCCCGTGCAGCACTCCCGAACCAAGCACATCCATACTCGATATCACTTTATCAAGGAACAGGTTGAACGTGGTAAAATTGAACTGTATTTTTTCAAAACTAAATACCAATTAGCTGACATATTTACTAAAGCCTTACCTAAAGATAGGTTTTAGTACTGTCAGAACAATTTGTATGAGATTTTGTGGACCTCCAGCAAAACTGTAGGTTTTATGGCAAATGAATCTGCTTGATATATTCGTCAGATATCGACTTGTAAATATTTTTAAGAAAAGCAAAATAAAAAAATATAAAACCTATAAAACCAAATACAAAAATATAAAATTTTAAAAAGAAAATACAAAATCAAAAAATCAAAAAATTTACAAAAAGAATCTTCTCGACATGTCTCTTGGAATCGATAACATTTACGTACCTAGAAATGTCGATTTATTAACACAGGTGTATAAATGAAGTTCGGGCAAGAGTTCAAATGCTTTCAAAACATGTCATTTCTAATTTTTCTTTATGGCTTATGTGCAAATATCAGTACATAACCCGAACTTCAAATAAAGGAAAGTTTATCTATAAAGATAACTTATCCTAACAACGAGAAAATCAACTTTTCTCGGTCTTGAGCTGTTCTTACAAGACATTCAAAGTTTTGAGCTCAAGAAAAGGATAGTGTACGCATAAGTGCACTTACCCTTAGAGTTAGAAGAGAAGTCTTCTAACATATGTTTTTCAAAGAGTTGAACACAATTTTTCAAGAATTTCTCAATGACAATTCAAAATCTTTCAAAATTGTGTGTTCAACACTCCTTCCCTCACAGTGTTTTAAAAGACGACAATATTACAATTGGTTCTATTTTTAAGGGGGAGTTTTTCGAAAAACAATGTTTTAATGTTTTTGGATACATCATCACATGACAATTTTTATGTATTCAAAATATTATAAAAAGTCTCATAATAATATTAACGACAACTCAATAGAATGCTTGTTATAAGATGGCCTAGTGTCTGAGCATAATTTTTCAAGAATTCTTCAATGACATTCATAATCTTTTAAAATTGTGTGCTCAACACTGCCTCTACCCTCAATTTTATATTCATTTTACGACTTGGTATCATTTTTTTTATGTCAAACATATACGGTTACGAACACCTAATTTCAAATGCTATATTGATTATATATGTAAAGCATAGTGATGCTGGTAATTTGAGTAATGATATTTTGTAAAGATACTTATACCTTTACCGTGTTATCACAGGTCATGTCTACCCTAGCTTATGTTGATTCGAAGACTATCACCCAGGCGGATGAAGCTCAGAGCTCCCGAGTGCCCATCCTATTACCTAATGACCCTTACGTAGCTGTTAGGCAGGCATAGTTAGTTGATACAGATACTGAGTCAGAGCCAGAGGAGTCGCAGCCATTAGGTTCTAAAGTACCCCTTATGAGTGAGGAGTTTGAGGCTTCTGAGCCGTCAGGTACTAGGATTATTTCATCCTATTCTTCTGCTTCATCGGACTCCACCGCACCGTTGTCACCTGACCACCCACTTACTCATGTTTCACCTACCCGTACACCTACCCGAGCTTTGTTCCACCGTAGGACTACACGTATGACCGTACGTGCCCAGCCTGCCATATCCCCTGGTCATTCAGCCAGAGTGGTAGAGGCGATGACCTTGTCAGATTCAACCTTTCGTAAGAGGTATAGATCCTCTTACGAGACACCATCACCATCTCCGACCCTTCCAGTATGGAAGAGATATAGAGGTACATCTGAGCTCATATTAGATACTGAGGTGAGGGGGACGAGTTAGGAGATGAGGATACTAGGAAGGATGGAGAGGATGAGAGTTCGGATTCGGATGACGAGAGAGAGGGTCGCGGTTTAGATGACGAGGGTCAGGGTTTAGATGACGAGGGTCAGGCTTTAGAGGACGATATGGAAGAGGAGGAGGTTGTACAACAGCAGGCAGTTCCGGCTGCGGATACAGCTATGAGTGAGCCTTTAGGACTTGGTTATGGGGCATTGAGACGCCGTGAGTTAGCAGTGGGGGAGGACCAGGTACCTAGTACATTCAAGGTAGGTCAGAGCTGTAGGTTGGTACTAGGGTAGCAGGGAGCAGAGAGGGTATCTACGTCTAGACAACCCACACTTACCAAATGGGTAGATCCCACAAATGGCAGAGTTTACACCGACATTCCAGCTTATGTACCACCAGTTGCACTTGTTCAGCCACCGCCATCTCCTGAGTGGTCTTTTGGTTCCTTACCAGTTTCACCATCATCCCCAGTAGTTCCATCACCTATAGCTTTGCCAGTGGCTACCCCAGCAGCTACCATATCGGTAGATAAGGATCAGTTTTTAGAGGTAGGGGCGCAATTAGAGCTTCACGGGAGCATACTCCATGATCACACCCAGTGTTTAGATATGCTACCACCTACTTTGTTCGAGGGTTATGACAGGGATTTGAGGGAGTTGTATACTAGGTCAGGGGCGGTTAGAGATGAGATATTTTTGCAGATGTATAGATTTAGGAGTTTAGAGCGGGAGCAGGAGAGAGCTACGGTGACATTTAGCGCTATATGGAGGCCGATATTAGCTTTAGAGGCATGGCCAGGTCAGACTGATGCCCAGAGGGCAGCTCTTTGGCATGCTATATATGATATTCAGAGGGAGAACCATGATTTGAGGAGGCAAATTGCTGAGGAGAGGCGTGAGCGATTGGAGTTGATAGATTGTGTTGCTAGGATGGAGAGGAGACAGGAGTCTGAAGGGGAGTAGTAGACTATATGAGATTCTTGATTAGGAGTCTAGCTTCGGTTAGTGTTAGATCTAAACTGAGTAGTCTCAGTGGTAGTAGTTATGAACTGATTAGTATCAGTCGGTAGTTGATCATTATCGAAATCATAGTTATGATAGAAGTAGAATGATTATGTATGAAATTAGAAGATCAATGGATGGTACAGTGTTTTCTTACGTGAGTTGATACGTTCAGTACTTGGGTACATCGTTGTCTATGTCGGTTGGTGACATGGTTCATCACTCACCACGGATAGTAATTCCATTCTTGTAAGACCTCTCACACATTTATTCCCCACCTATGCGGAACTTGAAAATATTCAAGTTACCATGTCAAACCGTTGCGTTAGAAGAACGTGGAGTTAGATAAAACCCTGTAAAGTGGCGAGGAGACTTGGCCGTAATCGTAGTTTGCTAAGTTGGAATCTGATTTCGATCATAGTGTGACCCCGATGAATATTCTAAATTCTTAGTGGGTTGGAACCCAAAGTACCTGGATGTTAGCCTCAAAATATTGAGTCGAACAATTGAAGTTCGTTCATAATTATATTAGGTCTCGATCACTAAATTAATATACTTTGTAATAGCAAGACGGGTAATACGGGCTCTTATTTGTAATCTAATCCAGTCACGTGTAACGGCGAAAGCCCAATAGATAAACCTACAGCCCGGCCCGTAGAATTACTAAAGGCATGCAAGCCTTTTAATCTTAACTATAAATACCCCTCTCCAAGGATGGAGAGGGTGTTGGTTCATTTGTAACTTTTCATTTGCAAGTAATCCTCCCAATTCTAGTTTCTCTCTCTAGCTTTCTCTCACTCTCTCTCTCTCTAAAATTCTTCTCATCTCCTAATCTTTATTTCTTGTTCTTAATATGAAGTGAAGTGATTATTGGTTACCGACACTTGGTATCAAGAGCCTCGGGTGTTTAGTGTTTGATTTGTGGTTTAAAAAATCAAATTTCGTGTATTATTTTTTATTTTTTTCTTTTCTTTTTGGTTCGACTAGAAAAGCAAGAAAAAACCATGGTTTGATTTTATTTCGTGACTTATGGTGTTAAAGTTGTGTTCTTTCGTGCTTAAAACAAACCCTTTTATCGTTTAGTGAGGTTCTACAATTTATTTCGTGGCTAAGACGAAAGATTGTAAAAATTTTCTTGCTTGCGTTTTGCTAAATGCTTAGTTGCATTTTGGGTATAAAGGTTACGTTTTGTGTATAAAGACAAGAAAGAGTACCACGTGAAAACGACTTGTGAAAGTGACCTTTGTACTTGTTGCGTTTTTGCTAAAAGTTCATTGCGTTTTGCTTGAAAGACATTGCGTTTTGCTCAAGACTGTTGTGGTTTGCCAAAGATCGTTGCGTTTTGGTCAAGATTATTGCGTTTTGCTTAAAGACATTGCGTTTTGCTTACAAAGAAGACATTGCGTTTTGCTCAAAGATTCTTCACTGCATTTTGTCCAAGATTCTTCACTGCGTTTTGCCTAAGATTCTTCACTGCGTTTTGTCTAAGATTCTTCACTGCGTTTTGTCTAAGATTCTTTACTGCGTTTTGTCTAAGATTCTTCACTGCGTTTTCTCTAACATTCTTCACTGCGTTTTGTCTAAGATTCTTCACTGCGTTTTGTCCATTAATCACCGTTTTATCAAAACATAACATCAAGACAAACAACCTTCAAGGACTAATTACAAGGACTTTGGACTTTAATTCGGACTACAAGGACAACTAATCAACAACAACAAACATAATCAACAAACATTAACAACAACAGTTAACTTTTTACGGTTTCCTCTCGATTTTGTAAAATTCTCTTCAAAGAACACAATTCTAGTTTAAATCTTTGACTTGTAAAATCCCGTGGAAATTAATTACTTTTAATTAATCACAGATTCAATCACAACACTTCATAACACTTAAGATCCTTCAATCATTTTTCACTTGATAATTCTTAAATCATTCATCATGACAACTCCAATTGTAACTTCCACAACCGACAGTCAAATGCATAACAACATAATGGCAGCTGGTTCAAGGGATCATCCACCAATGCTTGCAACAGGATGATATGTACAATGGCGATCATGGTTCTTATGATAACATTGAAACGCAGACCTAATGTGATGCCTTACGAAGTGCATTCTATAAAGTCCTTACACTCCAACGGATTGACACAACTCCAGGCTGTTCCTGCAAACAGAGGATTCCTCAGCAGTTTCCTGAACAACAACAGTCCGAGAAGTTAATGAATATGACTCCTGAGAACAAAGCTCATTTTGAATCAGAAAAAGAAGTGCTTCATTTGATATTGACTGGAATTGGAGATGAATATACTCATCTGTTATTGCCATGTCAGACAGCTCAAAAATGTGGGAAGTTAATCGAAGGCTACAACAAGGTGAACACACAATATTCAAGATGTCAAGACAAACTTGCTTTGGGAGTTTGGTCAATTCACCTCTCACGATGAGGAAACAATTGAGTCTTTACTACAACTAGATTCTACAAAATGATGAAATAAAATTGATCAGAATAATTTTAAGCAGTTGCAACGATGCAGTCAATGTTTAATTTCTTCAACACTTTCAACCAGAATTCCAAGATTTGTCACAATTGTGAAGCTACAACACAAATTGGATGAAGTATTTGTATGTTCCCATACCATAAGCACTTTGACTTCTGAAACAATACCAAAAGAAAGTTAATGAACTCCGTGCTGAAAGGAATTGCTAAGAATGCTAACCGATAGCACTTTTTGCTTACGGCTTAAACACTTCAGACCTTATTACCAAACATTAAAACCACACAAATCAATCACCAGACATCAAAAGGCTTACACTTCCAACCAATCTCTGCAACTACAAGATACAAAGGCTAAAGGAGAATAGCCAACCAATTCACACCACCATCTGAGTCAGCTTCTGAAGAAGACAGTGATCCTGAACAAGCTCAGAAGGATAAAGACATGCAGAAAAATTTAGCTCTCATTGCAAAGTACTTCAAGAAACTCTACAAACCTACCAACAACAACCTCAGAACTTCCTCAAACACCAGAAACAAGAATGTGGATACTACTCCAAGGTACAAGAATGACAATCAGACTGGACAGTTTGGGAATCAGAGGGCAGTGAATGTTGTTGGGGCTAGGGAAACTGTAGGTGGTCTAGTAGTGCAATAGTCTGGGATACAGTGTTTTAACTGCAAGGAATTTGGTCATTATGCTAAGGAATGCAAAAAGCCAAAACGGGTTAAAGACTCTACGTATCACAAGGAAAAGATGTTGCTGTGTAAACAAGCTGAGAAAGGTGTTCAACTTCAAGCAGAGCAATCTGACTGGCTAGCAGACACGGATGAAGAGATTGATAAACAAAAGTTGGAAGAGAAGTCTTCTAACATTATGTTTTTCAAAATGTTGAACACAATTTTTTCAAGAATTTCTCACTGGCGATTAATAATCTTTCAAAATTGTGTGTTTAACACTCCATCTTTCAAGGGGGATTTTTTCGAAAAACAACATTTAATGAGTTTGGATACATCATCTCACGACCATTCTTATGTATTCAAACCATTCCCAAAGATAAAATAAGATAATAATGACAATTCAATAAAATGATAGTTATAAGATGACTAAGTGTTCAACCTTAATTTTATATTCATTTTACAACTTGGTATCATTTTTATGTGTTACACCCATATTAAAATTGAGGGGAGCATTTTATGTTCCATGAATTCATGCTAGTAAAAGATTCCCCATGCCTTTTCAAGACACGATTTTAATCACACGTATTTCACAAACTAAGTGACATAGAATTTAAAACATCAGGATAAATGTAATTAAATGTGATCTAAAAGAACTCAAAGTGCTATTCAAAAAAGGTTTTATGGTTACGATCTCATACCCTAACAACATCTTATATTTCACGACGATTAGAAGTCAAAAGGTGGTAAGTTTAGTATTGTCTATGATTCCAGCTAGAACCGGAGGGATCAACCAAGGACACTCCCTTGTTTAGAAATAGCAGTCCTTAGGTATGAATTGGAGATGAATGTGTATAAGGGAAGAAAGCCAACTAAGATTGAGCTAACATGTATCAATCCAACAAGGTGTAAGTAATACACTTTTGTAAGCATTGTAGGGTAGAAGATGAAAAAGAAATGTATTGGATAAGGGTGAAAAGAAAAAAGCCCTCCACATAACTTTAGGCAAAACTGGTCAATACATATGCGTCAGAAATCACAATGTTGATTTCTGAACATTTAGAAGACGACATCAGGACCCATGATGCCATGCCACAACCCTTCCCAGCCATGTTAGTTTTCTCTCAAAAGAAACTGCTGCATTTCATCAAGGAGATACACTCACATACTATTGACTTCTCACTCCGAGTTTGTTAATATTGAATAGTGTGACATACTGCTCTAGCCTCCGATTACAAAACCAAACCACAATCGAGCTAGCCCAAGAGATCATCAAAATAAAACTCATTAGGACACATCTCTCTCTCTAGACAACACTTGTTTAACATCAATAAGTTCACAAGCTAGTAACAAGAGTCCTACGCGCTTATCCTTATGATTCTGCCAGAACGATCAGAGTGAAACTCTTTATTAAATCACAATGACGAATGAAATCCTTCTATTGTCAGCATCAAACAGCACTGCGTAGGTGACTTTGCGAGATTCTATATGAATCAAGCTTGTGTCAACGGATATCGGATAAAGGTCTAGAAATGAATTGACAACATAACTCAAAAAGGAAAGTAACTATACTGAATTCCCTCTTACCGTTTGTTCTGCTTTGAGATGTTCCGGCAAGGAAATTATTTTTAAAAACTAGCAAGCATGGCAAATCTAATACATCTGGGTTAGAAGATCCTACGCTTTGATCTGGAAACCCTGTCAAGGAGATTCTTTAAATCTTCCTAATCATAGGTATGGTATTTATACTGTAAAACGGTCCTACGAAACCGGATGTTAATCTAACCAAATCCGGATGAATGACAAAGCCATATTCGTCCACCCGCTTTATTGCTAACTATTTTATTTCAGGATACATAAAGATGGAGATGGTGATGCCTCATTCCAGCTGAAGTCGGATTCATTACCACATGCTCATGCTCAAACTACAAAGACATTCTATAAGCAACAAGATTCAAGAATCATGAAAGCTCAAAAAAATTAAAGACAAAGACTTCCGCACAAACTCTGATATACAAGATCTTCCTTTAAAGATATCAAGTCTATCAAGGGAGATTGTTAGCAAGCTTTCAAGATGATGCAAAGTATGAGCATGTTGGTCAAGACACAAGATCGCAAGGTGGCAAAGACGATCAAGACAGAAGGATAAAGGTTTAAAGATCTCGGACGAAAAAGACAAAGTCAAATGACAATGACAAAGGCTAAAGATCAAAGATCACAAAGCATGAAAGAACAAGCCTACAATGTAGAAAGAGACAAAGATCACAAGAGCTCAACGACAAAAGCAATCTTATTGATTTCATGAAGGAGTGTCACAATGAACTCACTTCGGGGGAGATTGTTAGCCTCAAAATATTGAGTCGAACAATGGAAGTTCGTTCATAATTATATTAGGTCTCGGTCACTAAATTAATATACGTTGTAATAGGCTAGACGGGTAAACGGGCTCTTATTTGTAATCTAATCGGTCACGTGTATCGGGCGAAAGCCCAAGTAAACCCGAGCCCGGCTCGTAGAATTACTAAAGGCATGCAAGCCTTTTAATCTTAACTATAAATACCCCTCTCCAAGGATGGAGAGGGTGTTGGTTCATTTGTAACTTTTCATTTGCATGTAATCCTCCCAATTCTAGTTTCTCTCTCTAGCTTTCTCTCACTCTCTCTCTCTAAAATTCTTCTCATCTCCTAATCTTTATTTCTTGTTCTTAATATGAAGTGAAGTAATTTATAGGTCACCGACACTGGAACAAGTAATATCTACTTGCGAGAGTCTAGACTTTAAATAAGCAAAACTTAGATGATCTTGAAAGAGTAGTGCAAGAGTCGTGATGTGTGGGACACATACCTCTTGGAGGACTAAACCCACTAAATAGAACAACCAAGGGACTAGATGCCGCCAAATGTCTTAAGAGTTTTTTTGTCACGTCGAGGACTGGATCATATCCAGACACCTGACCGAATATGTGACCCAAAGGTCAGGAAGAACTATTAAGTTGAGGAGATAGTAGAAAAGATTATCATGCTGTGTGAGACAAGATCTAGATAGATCATACGGGAGTTTAAGGACCAAACGTTAGAACTAAGTCTCTAGGGGGAATCGAAATAAACCTCGCTTGAAGAGACTGAATCGGTAGAGAACCAGTATGTTGTGTTGAGGAATTGGAATTTTGTCGTTGTAGTGCTTGAGGATTTGAGTTGAATTTCGGGGCAAAATTGCGTTAGAAGAACGTGGAGTTAGATAAAACCCTGTAAAGTGGCGAGGAGACTTGGCCGTAATTATAGTAGACTGATTTGGAACCTGATTTTAACTATAGAGTAACCTCGGTGAATATTCCAAATTCTTAGCGGGATAGAACCCAAAATACTCGAAACAAGTAAAACCTACTTGGAAGAGTTTAAGCAGATTTAGGTGAGCGAACTTTGGACGATGTTGAGAGAGAGCAATGTGTAAGTCGAGATGCTTGGGGCACACATACCTCCTATAGGACTTAACCACGTTGACTAGAACAACTAAGATACTGGATGTAGTTGGATCTTTTAGAACATTTTGTTGGAAGGTCACGGGCTGGATCATATCCTGACATGCGACCGAAAGACTCGAAATTTAAAGTTAGGAAGAACTATTAAAGTTAAGGAGATAGTAGGAGAGACTATCGTATCGTGTGAAACAGGATCTAGATAGATCATAAGAAAATGTGAGGACTGAACTTTAGAACTAAAGTCTCTGGGGGAATCAAAAGAAACCTCGCTTAAAGAGACTGAATCGGTAGAGAACCAGTGTGCTATGTTGAGGAATTGAAATTTTGTCGTTGTTGTGCTTGATGATTTGAGTTAAATTTCGGGGCAAAATTCCTTTAAGGGGGTTAGACTGTGATAACCGGTAAACTTTTTTGAATCTTAGTATTTTAAAAATACTATAATTATATCGGTGTCTCTTGATTTTGTTAGATTTCTTGGAGAAGTTGAAAGTTGACTTCGGTTGACTCATTTTGCGTGAAACGGTTACGGTTTAACCGGGTGTTGAGAGAGTTTTAAGTTCCGTAAGTGAATCACTTTTGATTCATTCTTTCCGTATCGGAGTGTTTATGTTGTCATTTTAATGCGTTCCGGGAAGTTTTCTCGTGTTTCGTGAAAATCATCACGTAGCGCGTACCGGCACAACAATTAATTCGAGAACGGGTAAAATAATTTTGGGTGAATAAAACGAACTTATTTGATAAGTAACTTTGTCATTTGAGGTAATGTTCGTCTAAAATGCAAATCATTGAGGTGTGATTTAAAAGTTATCAGAAAACGGGTGTTTTTCGTGAAATTTAAGTAAAGTTCGTAATGGCCGTGAAAGTGAAGTTTTGGACAAGTCCAAGATGACAAATCATATTTTGAAGTTGAGGTACTTCTAAACTTATGGGAAGGGTTTCGGTTAAATTTAAACTAAACTCGTATATTGGTCCCGACACGTCCGATAATGTTCAAATGAATTTTGGGAAATATAAGTTTGAAATAGGTCGTGTAAATAATCTAGGTTCTTGGAAAAATGCTTTTAAGATCAATAAAATACTAAGGAACCTCGGGTAACGTTTTAGATTGATGAATATTGAGCTTTTAAGTGACCCGACACGAAAAGAAAGCCCCGAACCCCCCTAGGATCCCACCGAGTTCGAGCCAAGCTAGGGGCAAGAAGGCATAATTTTAGCAAGTTGGTCTCAAAGGGAGTACATGTATATTTTGTCACCACTAGAAACTTTCATTCTTGCATATTTTCAAAAATCAAACAAACCAATATCCTCTCCCTCTCTCTCCCTCTCTCTCTATCTCTTTATTTCGGACGCAAACCACAAGAACAAGAAACATTTTTGTTAAACTTTGATCAAGAGCTTAAGGGTGTAGAAGTCTTGGGTTGATTCTAGTGTCCGGGTTATCGTTTAAATAATGTTTGGGTTGTTCCTTGTGTTGAATCTAACCAAAAATCATCAATCTTTGTAAGTTGTCTAAACTTTCTTTAAGTTGTACTTTTATGTTTCTTATGGTGTCTAAATGTTAGTTTTACAAGTTGATCGTCGTAAAAATCGAAACTTGAAAACGAAACGCATGATTTAAAGGGGTGTTTGTTGCGTCGAACTCAAAGAAAAAGGTGCAAGGAGTGGTCATTTTAGTATCATGGTTGTGATGGTAAAATAACATGTGTTAAAAAGTGCTTATTTTGAAACCTAGCTTAAAAATAAGCTTAGTTAGGGCTTATTTGATTTCTTTGGGCATATGGTTTATTTCGGCCCAACAAAAAAAAGAAGGAAGAAAAAGGTTAATGGGCTTGGCCTATTAGCTTGGTTTTGACTTATTTCTTTGAGCTTATTTTTGGCTTATTGATTTCAGCTTATCTAAGGCTTGTTTGGTTTTGGTTTATTTTAGATTATGGCTTATTCGGTCCGGCTTATATTTTGGCTTATGGCTTATTCGGTTCGGTTTATATTTTGGCTTATGGTTTATTCGGTTCGGCTTATATTTCGGCTTATGGCTTATTTGTTTTGGCTTATTTATTTTTGGCTTATAGTGGGTTTATAGCTTATTTTGAGTTTCGGCTTATATTTGGACTCGGCGTATATGCTGGACTTCTATAAAAGTTATGGACCTTGTTTTAACTATCGGGCTAATAGTGAAACTCTTAGTGGGCCTTAAGGCCCAAAGACAAATAAAAAGAGCTAGTGGACTTGAATTGGACTTGAAATGGTTATAAGGAACTAGTGATAATGGATTAACGTTGGGCTTTCGGGCCCAATAGGTAAAAACATGAAAATATGGACGATTAAAATGGATAAATTGGTTAACAAGTAGTGTCAAAAGTGAAAAATGGTTAAATTGGTCAAACTCTAGTCAAGATTGAGAAATCGCTTAGAAAATATGGACTTTTGGCATTTTGTCAGAATTTTTGGAAAATTATGGAAAGAATTGAAATATAAGGTTTGAAAACCTTGGAAACCTTTTACAAACGAACGGGTCATGTTAAAAATTTTGTGAAAAATGTCACACTTAGAAAATAATGTGGAATAATTATTTTGTGTCGATTCAACTAAAGGACAAAGACGACTTTTGTAAACGTTAAGTGTTAAGGTTAAACGATTGAACGTGGACGTACTAATATGTCGAGATTCATATTTACCCCTTTTAGCCAGATAAAAAGACGGAAATAATAAAATATTATTATTTTATTTAAAGTGTTATATACTTATATATATTATATATATATATATATGTATATATATGTATATATATATATGTATATATATGTATATATATGTATGTATATATATGTATATATATGTATATATATATGAAAATATGGACGATTAAAATGGATAAATTGGTTAACAAGTAGTGTCAAAAGTGAAAAATGGTTAAATTGGTCAAACTCTAGTCAAGATTGAGAAATCGCTTAGAAAATATGGACTTTTGGCATTTTGTCAGAATTTTTGGAAAATTATGGTAAGTATTGAAATATAAGGTTTGAAAACATTGGAAACCTTTTACAAACGAACGGGTCATGTTAAAAATTTTGTGAAAAATGTCACACTTAGAAAATAATGTGAAATAATTATTTTGTGTCGATTCAACTAAAGGACAAAGACGAATTTTGTAAACGTTAAGTGTTAAGGTTAAACGATTGAACGTGGACGTACTAATATGTCGAGATTCATATT
>BQNB010064880.1:5361-35139 GCA_026074375.1 Tanacetum coccineum
CTATGTATCGTATCATTTTTATTTATCTATGTATCGTTTAAGTTTTTAATTTATGAATAAAAGTTTTTAATTTAGTTTACCTTTTTATTAATTTCGTACGTTTACGTTAATATTTATGTTTTTAATTTATGATAAAAGTATTTAAATAAAAAAGATGGTGACGAAAGGTGAGTTTCAAAGTTGCCACTATGGTTGAAAGGTGAGTTATAGTGAGTTAAGTAAGAGGAGAGAGAAAGCCAATGTGGCGCTAAGGT
Source organism: Tanacetum coccineum (assembly GCA_026074375.1). Classification (NCBI taxonomy): domain Eukaryota; kingdom Viridiplantae; phylum Streptophyta; class Magnoliopsida; order Asterales; family Asteraceae; genus Tanacetum; species Tanacetum coccineum. Next base: position 5,616 of record BQNB010064880.1, read on the forward strand.
GGAAGGTGAGTTTGGTTGTGCTACCATCCAACCTAAGCGTCTAAATAACATTACTAAGAAAATTTATATATAGTGATGATAGAGTAGAGATCTAGTGAGAAGTAAATTAAAATAAGAAGTGATGAGAAGTGACTATAACTACATATTTGAGATGCAACGACTTGCATTAGATGTATTTCTATTCATTTAGATGCACCCCTTTATGTTTCGAAAATTAGGTGTTGTTTGTTTATTAAGAGGCTCTGAATCTGAATCTGATTCGCACATCTGAATCTGAATATTCGGTAGAAAAGTCTGAATCTGATTTCCATCTTAATCTGAATAAGGGGTTGAGAAATCTAAATCTGAGTGAAATAAAAGTGTTTGTTTTGGTAAAAACGTCTAGATGTGTTAAACTATAGCTTTTACAATATAAATATAAAACGATTGCATTCGCACAAGAAATAAACTTCATTAAATAAAAAACCAAATTTTATAATTTAATCAATTTAAAGTTAAGAGTATTTTAGACAAAACATGCAATCTCATGTTTATTCGACAAAAATAAACATGTCAGAGTTTGAATTGAACTTCTTAAAAAGATTAACTAAATGAGTCGCGTTAGAAAATTGTGATGTATAGAGTCTGAAACCGTATCATTTAATTTGAACAAAATATGAATTGACACATATCATATTATACACTCTTTATTCTAAACAAAACATATGCAATCATTCTATTTAATACTTTTAAGACAAATGTGAAAAAAAAATTAAGAAATGAAAAAAAAGACCAAAATAAAAAAAATCATAACAAAGTAGAAAAAAACAAAAACAAAAAAAGTAAGAAAAAAAGACATTAAGATGTGTTAAGACATACCCTCCACATCTAGTTCGGTAAGAGGTTTATGCTTCTTACTGACTCTTAATGATAAGAAAAAAACGCTCTTAACACTGCTTGCCTCTTACTGGCTCTGAATGACTTAAAAAAACAAACAGACTTAAAAAAACAAACAGTCTTAATGACCCAAATGTCTGACCACGTCTGAATGAGGTAGATTAAGATGCTGTTAAGAGGCATTTCTGAAAAACAAACACCACCTTAATTTGAAGTAGGGGTGAGCAAAATGGACCACAGATCGGACCGGACCGAGAAACTGGAACGACCGGACCGGACCAAGAAACCAGACCGACCGGACCGGTCCGAACCTACTTTAGTCCGGTCCTCGGTCCATCATTTTCCTTATTTTCAGTCCTCGGTCCGGTCCGGTTCGGTCTTACAAAAAAATCTGCAATTGTGTCTTGTTGGACTGGACCGGACTGAAGACCGAACCGGACCGAACCATTTTGGTCCGGTCTTCAATCGAGTATTTTGGACAAAGTCGGTTTCAGTCCGGTCTGGTTTTGGTCGGTTTGGTTTTCGGACCGTGAGCACGCCTAATTTGAAGTGTAAATGGTGCAAATTGATTTTTATGATTTTGACATATGTAAAGGTTCGAGTCATTGGATGGAGAAGGAGATGGATTTGTTGTTGTTATAATGTGACGAAGGGAATAGGTATTTAGGTAGTGGATTTGTTGAATTGAGTTATGACGAAGGGATTAGTACATGGATTTGATTGGTGATATTATTGTGACGAGGTTGGCTGTTGATGATGATTTGGTAATGTTGTTGATGGGTTTTTACTTTGAGTCTTTGTCATCTTTATCTTGTCTTTTTCTAGTTGACACGACTGACTCATTGTAACTCGTTGAGTTGACCCGGGTCAACTCGGTAAATACCGAGTTGACTCGGTTTGGGTAGCAAACCGCTGGCAAGTGGAAGCAAACCGCCACACCAAACCGCCATCACCTTTTACACCAAGACGCTGCTTAGTTTTGATACGGCAGAGGTTGTTTAGTTGAACCATGAAAATGTATAAACCTCTGCCACCTATAACAAACCGCTATGTCAAACCGCCATGGTCAAACCGCCACGGTCAAACCGCTACCTGTCATAGTCGTACTATTGTACCTATTCCCAAAAAACTGGATCTGGTTTTGTTTCTTACTGCCAAACTGCTATGAAGTATCCCAAATAAGCCCAGAAAAAGTACTTTTCAAAATAAGCTTTTAAGCATAGAAGGACAACGAAATAAGCATTAAGACCCTTTAAAGAACCCACATAGAACTGTTAAACTGCCCAGATGAGCTTATAGAAAGCTCAAAAAATAATATGTGGGATAAAAATGAAGGACCAGATCTGTTTGTTAAGTTTTTAGAAACAAAGAGACCAAAAAAACAAAAAAATTAACAAAACTGTTATAAAAACAGAAACAGTTAACAAAAAAACAAATTTGTGGCTTTTTTCAGAATAAAGCCCACGAAAATAAGCCACCAATAAGCTCGAAAAATTTGATTTCACGAATAAGCACTAACACGAATATAACATACACCCCCTTGGTTAGCTCTTGTTAGCCCTAAAATATGGTGACTAATCCGGAATTATATTTTTCATTTATAGTCGGGTCGGGTTAGTTTAGCTAGTCGATATCGGGACTATAAATACTCCCTCCATACTTCCATGGAGGGGTGAAGCTCACTTTTGAAAAAGTGTGTGTGTTCTCTCTCTAACACACACAACTTCCCATCTCTTATCTTTTTCTCTCTAATAATATGGATACTTTTCTTTTTTTTCCCAATTTATTTTTTTTTTTTTTACCCAAGCCTTTGGTCTTGTGTTATAAGGGTGAATGTGATAACAATTGGCACCAGAGCATTAGGGGGAATCGTGTTGTTGTTTAATCTAATGTTTATTGTGGTTAACAGAATCAAATTCGTGGTAAAAAAGAAGTTCAATAGAAAAAAATAAACCGAAATCCTGAATTTTTAGTGCTTAGATGTGTGAATGTTTATTGTTATTAAGCAAGATCTAGGCATAGGGTAGCTAATTGGTGCAAAGAGAAATCAAGTTATGAGGTCAAAAAAGGGTGATTTTGGGGCGATTTTTTTGGCTGGAAAAAGTCGTATTTTTTTCGTCATTGCATTTTGTCTCTCTGGCTAAAATTCCATGGTGCGTTTGGATTCTTCTGCTTGCGTTTTGTACTTATTCTTGTTGCGTTTTGACTCATTGCGTTTTGACTCATTGCGTTTTGACTCACTGCGTTTTGACTCATTGCGTTTTGAGACTGGTTGCTTTTTTGAACTAACTGCGTTTGACTATTGCGTTTTGGAATGGTTGCATTTATGACTCGTTGCGTTTTGACTCGTTGCGTTTTGACTCGTTGCGTTTTGACTCGTTGCGTTTTGACTCGTTGCGTTTTGACTCGTTGCGTTTTGACTCGTTGCGTTTTGACTACAGGTTGCGTTTTGAAGACATCTATTGCGTTTTGATTAAAGTTACTCTGCGAATTTTTTAATTCATTCGTTATGTGGTGAGGGGTGGTGGGTGTTTGATCAAGATAGTGGCATTTTGATTAGTGGTTTCATTGCGTTTGTTGACTAAAGTCATGCGTTTTGGACCATGCGAAAAAACCCATGTTTAGAAACCTTTAATTTCCCGGGAAAAACCGATCAGGTAGGCATGGGACCCGACTTTTGGGCATATGACCCGAATTTTGGGGAATTTTATAATCAAAATACAAGAAACAACAAACCAAACACCACAATCAAGAATCAAGACTCATAAAACAGACAATCAACCATAACAACAACCACATAAACAGACAAACACTTAATCCCAAAATGATCCTGAAAAGATTCACTTAAATGACAAAATGGCTAGAGATTCGGATTACGTGACCATGTGATCACGGAGTTGATTTGGTATCCTTATTTGAAATTGAAGTTTAAATTAACAGAGGCGTATTCTACTTATTTCATCATCGGACTTTTCTTCAATTTCTATCGATTGATGACTTTGCTTGACAGTATACAATTATGATTAAGACTTGGATTATCTAGTTTCCAGCGGTCAAGGGGTGGTTGGATGAAGACCCTGGACAACTATCACTTAAAGGGATGTTACGTTGTAAGTACTCAGTGTCAACACGCAGATGTCGATGTGGATTTAATTTCAAGAGGGTGTCTTGTACTTCTTATACTTTTGATGGAGTATAAGGTACTTAGAGATTTTCTTCTGCACCGTTCTTCAATCAACAATAGTGCAAGATTAAGTAACAAATTTGGGGGATTTTACTTCAGTTTCAAGTTTGATATATCGGGTTTACTTCACCAAGTGATCACAACAATAGCCTACAGAATACGAGGTTGGTAAGTTAGCCAGAGATTTAAAGGTTGAGATGTAATCAGCACTTCTCACGGGTATTTTTGTGCTATTCCAAGACAAAGATACTTCATAGTCTAAGCAAAATCTTCAAAGTTCTTCGATGACATTCATTCACAAGACCTTGATTATACCAAGTGTTCTTGATTCTTGCTTCATCTCCTCTACGGTTTCTGAAGTCAAGAGGGTAATGATTCTTTTGTATATCAAGATTTGTGCTTATGACAAGAACTTCTCGAGTATATGAACGTACACGACAATGATGCTTCCGAGAGTTCGCAACCATCATGGGGGAAAATGTGTACATCCGGGACTTAATTGACTTTGATGTTACCGTGTCAACTTCCAGGGGGAAGTAGTGTAGACTACTTTACTTAGTATGGTTTATGAAGTATTCTGCATACGTGAGAAGAATTGTTGCTGATTTCTCGCATGCACCCCCGAACGAATATTCACCAAGCCCTGATGACAAGAAGCAGTGGTCGTTGGTGTGGTTTGACTTCTACAAAATTCCGCTGTGCACTTTGATGACAAGTAGAAGATTGTTCAAGCTACATCAATGTTTCAGAATCTGCTTAAGATAGGGATGTTGGTTTGGGGGGAAGCTAATTCAGAAGCTTCGCCAAAAAGGAGTCTATGAAGAGAGCTTTTCAAGACATGCTGCATGGATTGGGGGGAAGTTAATCCAGTTCATGCATACTAAATGGTTCTGTATAAGTAAAGACAATGAAGATCCAGCTTGGTATACAAGTTTCACAAGACCAAGTGAACTCACAAGACAACTTTAGCTTTGGAAAGTGCTTTGGAAGAACTTTTATTTTCTGGTTGTATTTGTACATGTTAGAACATTGTAGTAATTCCGTTATGCTTCGCCATATTGGGGGAAGATTGTTAGCCCTAAAATATGGTGACTAATCCGGAATTACATTTATCATTTATAGTCGGGTCGGATTAGTTTAGCTAGTCGATATCGGGACTATAAATAATTCCCTCCATATTCATGGAGGGTTGGTGTGCACATTTGTATGTAAATGTGAGTGTGTGTGTGGATCCTTTTTATCTATTATAACCACACCATACACAAACACTCCTTCTTCTTCTTTTTTTCTTATTCTTCTCTTTGTTTCACTATTTTATTTTCTCTCTTATTAAACATGTATCATTTCTCTTTCACTTTCAATCCTACCTCCGGATCATTGTTCAAAGGGTGAATCTATACTAACAGCTCTTGATACCACTTGTTAGACGATTCAAAACACCTATCGGTAGGTCAGAGATGATCAAAGAACATAAGATGTATCATTGTATTTCTAGTGGGAGAAAGTAGAGAGATGGATGAAAGAAAAATGTTGTTTTATTTAAGATAGAATGAGAGAAACAAATGAACTTCCACCCCCCCCCCCCTATAGAGGAGACATGGGGGTTATTTATAAGCCTAACACAAAGCTATCTTATACCTCGCGTTTATAATAATAGTTCCCTGCGTGTTAGCAGTTGGTCTTTTGCGCGTCAATTCACATGTAAGATGCAGCTTCACTAAAAGTGAGGGCTAACAAATAGTCTTCCAAATATTAACCTACGGTGTGTTGTTAACTAAAATTATACTCAAACACCCTTTCAATATCTCAGCGCACAAAAAAAAAACGAAACTTAAAACAAGATTATGTAGCCCATGTTTTCTTAAATACGATAACAAAAGACGAAATTTAAAGGAAAAAACATATTGAGGTGTTTTTGGTTGAGATATTGTGTGGAGATGTAAATGTATGAGATTTAAAAAAGTGGATGAAGATGATAGGTTAATTGGAGAAGTAAATAGAGAATAAATGGGGATAAATGTGTTAGTTGAAGATACATTGACTATAACAAAAACACATTCATAATATGATATTTGTTTTTCTTTTATTATGATATCTGGTTTATTTGTTTCGTACTATGTGCCTGTTATTATGATATTTGGCATTTTTCCTCTTATGCATAAACGTTATGCGCATAATGCATAACCCAAATGCGCCACATCATTTTTCCTCTTATGCATAAATGCTATGCGCTTGGTGCATAACCCAAATGCGCCGGTATACTAGACTTGTTTGGCAAATTAGTTTTTTAATATAATGGTTTTGATTATTCTCTGTTTGTATACATGTTATACGAAATAATTAATTACAATTTCGCAACATAACTACTTGCCGTTATAAATTTGCTATGCATGGTGTGCGTTTAGTTTATCTATACTTCTGTACTATATATAAAGCATGAATAGTTTTTTTAATTTAAAACTTAAAAATAAGTAATATTGTTAGATAAATAACCCCTACTTATAAAAGGTAACAAAATTTATTAAATATTGTTGGCGTATAGTCTGGAATGGGCTAGACCCAATGGGCCGAACCCGATAAAAGGGTGGCCCACATCCTACGTAACCCTAATCCATACACTATATATACAAAGGTAGGATCATCCTACCTACAGATTCCCCACTAGGTTATTCTCTACCACCCTTTTTACTTTATGCTTATACCATTGACTTGTCGTTCGGAGGGTGGATCCCGGGGCTCCGGCCTCGGGTCCCCTTCTAACCGGTTCTTCTTTGTTGGCAGCACTATTCAAGGCCCGGAAAGACGACGAACGGCACCAGGAGAGTCGTCAGGACTGGCCCGACCAAATTATGTGATTGAAAGACATCTAATTAAAAGCAAGAAAACACATTATGATGCATTATAATGCATCTAAGATTATAGAGATAAATATAATTTAAGTCGATGCATCTTCGATATACGATTATAGTTACTTTTTATCCTTCTTATTTTAAAATTACTTTTTATTTTATCCTAACTCAATGATGATAAATTAGACTTAGGCTAATTGAAAGACCATCTCAAAGTCTTAATCGTATCAAGAACCTGATTAGCCAATATAGTCCTAAATGTATCAAGAACCTCATTAGCTAATATTTTGGCAAAACGGAGACGAAATTAAGGCAATAGAAGCAGGGCTTCAACATCAAGGATACATGCAGACAAAGTGCGGTGAGCATTTTACCCCTTTAAACCTCGTAAAAGGTTCCCTCGTACTGAAACTAAAATACATTATCACGCATCATTCTTATCTCATTGGTGAGTTGGCCCCAAGTAAGTCTCCCTGGGCTTTTGACCTCACTCAAGAAGTCTCTTAAAACTTTAAAGGCATCACTATATTATACATATGTGGCTTGGACTGGCCGTAATAGCGAAATCTTAGACGCGTCTCGCTACCAATATGGCACCAACAAGACGTGTGCTTGTTGTTATGGCGACCCGAAGTGGACGCGTCTTCGAGGCACAAAATGAAGAACTAAGTCGACTTTGAGACCGAGTCGTCGAAAGATTATATGGGCTTAAAAGCAAGTTGTGTGAGTGATTTAATTTAGGGCCCGTTTGGTAAGTGGGTTTTGATGGGTTTAGTCTCAAAGACATCCACAATATGTTTGGTATCTTAAATTGATGTTACGGCATTAGGCTGGTTACCAAATTCTCACCCACCCTAGTTGTTGGGTTTTGAGTACTTACATATTTTTTATATTTTAAAAATTCTCATCCATATGTTTTACTCATATATTGTAGTGCTGAGCATCGGTTTAAAACCGAATCGCGAGAAAAACCAAACCGAACCAAAGCCAACTTTGAGGAAAACATGAACCGAAAGCCGAACCAAAGTGAACCAAAACCGAACCGAATAGAGCAAAACCGAACCGAATAGATAGTTTAGGCGTATTTTTCTTGGTTTTAACCCGAAACCAAACCGAACCTAACATAACCGATCAAAACCGAAACCGAAAACCATTAATATACGAAACCGAAAACCGAACCGAAAATGGTCGGTTCGGTTTGATTTTTGGTTTTGTTTGCTCATCCCTGGTATATTGTTTCATGGTTATTTTCTTATTTAAAAAATGTATTTTATGCAATATTTAATTTTTAAAATAGGGTAAATTACACCGTTGGTCTCTCTACTCCACCCCGTTTGCCCGTTTGGTTCCCAGATAACGAAGACTCTTATACGGAGTCCCTTTTTGACACTGTTGTTACCCGTTTGGTCCCTGAGCCCCGGTATGCATAACGATGGTTATTTCCGTCGTTATCCATGCCACGTCACCCTTCCAATGAAGGGTGCAATCGTCTTTTCACGCAAAATTTTCATTGCACCATTGGTCCCTGACGACTTTGTTAATAAAGTGTTTTTACTGTTCAAAATTTTATGTTTTTCCGATTATACGGTTGGTCCATTTGAGGTGTATTTTCTCCCTTCCCATCCATCTCATTTATGACCGCCATTTTTTTTCCAAGAACCAAACATACTTAAAATTTATATCATCTACATCCCTAAAATCCTAAAAACAATAACAAAACAACAACAACATGCATAAATCAAAAGACTTGATTGAACTTAATTTTTTGCCAATTAAATTTACAAGTAACAGCTTCAAAAGATTAGATATACAACCATAATATATACAAATCATTACATTCAACCATTAACCAAACAAAAATGAATAACTACCCGTTACCTATGAAAACCTAATCATTTAAATCTATTTTAGCCACATGACCTTCCTTCTCATGGATACCAGCCTGATTTTCTGCCAACACTTCTATCAAAGCGGCAAGCTTACCGGTTTCTCTAGCCTGAGTTTTTTTCAAACAATCCAAAGAATCAACAGCCACCTCATGAGCTCCTAAAGCCTCCATCTCACCAATCAACACACGGCGCCTGGCGCTGCGCCTCCTCAAGTCATCACAGCGACCACGAAGAAAATTTAGAAACCCTTCTTCTTTGGCAATCTCTTGCACAAACCAGAACCGCATACACTTATGTAACTCCCTATAACCGGTAATCTCCATAAGTTCATCCAAAACCTCAAAAGTGGCCATTCCTCAAAATTTTAAGTAAACAATAGAGATGTATCTCTAAGAAGAAAATGAGTAGGATAAGATATAAATAATTAAATCAAAATATCAATTTTCGTGCATAGAATCTGAGATGTCATCATTGCAAGTAGAAAATGAAGCGCCGCCATAACTGCATGCGATCATTTAGATCTGGGTGCAAAAGACTAAATTGCATGATTCATCCTTGTTATTTACAAAATATTGCATGAATCGTCCCTATGTATTCAAGTATTTTTCCATTTAAACGAGTGTTGACTCCGTGTTTCCTCGAGACACAGATTTTTAAAAAATTTCCACACACACTCTATTTGATTCTCACTACCAAACCTGACTCTTTACTCTGAAAACTCAATAAACCCTAGATTAAACTTCATATCAATGGCAGATTCTTGGAAATTTATGGACTTGAATAAGTTTGTAGTAAAGGATGACATGATCGATTGTGTTTTACATAGGTATGGGAGTAATTGGCAGGTTCATGATGCTATAGCTGATGACATACTCGATGATTTATTAAAAAGAGAGTGGGAGAAACATCAACGTGTGAAATGTAAGTGTACAAGGAATGTATTATCTTGCATGTTGTTGCTATTTTATTGACCCATTTTGCCACTTGTTTTTATTTTTTTATTTTACCCATCATTTTAGTTAGGGCTTATGTATTGAGTGTTCAGTATATGTGTAGATGACAAAAGAAAGGCAACATAAACGAAGATTTTAGAGCTTCTTGAACAGAGGATTAAGAAAGTTGGAAAACATCTTAACAAGGAAAAACAGATAATGGATATTAACAAAGGAAGAGAAAATGGTGATGGAAAGAGGTAATAGTTCTTTTTTATAAGCATATTGCATACATATTAGACTGTTAGGGAGGGTAATTTACTCTATATAGTAATTAGGAAACTAAATTTATACCTTAGAAGACTAAGTTTAAGAAATAATTGATTTAATCCAAACACCCCTTTAAGTTTAAGGTACCTTATGAAATAAGCTGAATTAAACCAATGTACCTTAGAAAACTAAGTTAAGAAAACAATTGATTTAATCCAAACAACCTTTTAAGTTAAATGTATCTTATTAAATAATCTATACTGAACCAATGTACATTTACTAACTAAGTTTAGGAAACAAGATGATTTCATCCAAACATCCCTTTAAGCTTAATGTACCTTAGGAAATAACCTGAATTTGAGCAATGTGGATTTAGAAACTAAGTTTACCAATCATATCTTATTGGTAGAGGTCATAATTATTGAATCAGACACACGCTGTAATCATAAACCATTTCAAGTTACCTATGGTGAAAGCTATGATCATAACCATTGTAAAGTTACATCTGATGAAAGCTCTGATCATAACCCTTTTCAAGATACCTTTGATGAAAGTTCTGATCATAACTCTTTTCAAGTTAGCTCTGAAGATACCGTAAAGTCAAGCTCTAAGGATACTCGTAGCTCTGATTCTACATAGGAAAAAAAAAATCTTCTAGACGTAAACCATGGTCTAGATCTACCCAAGCAAAAAAAAGTTTTTGATGGTAAACAAGGGTCATGCTTAGCAAAAGCAAAAAAGCTACTATTCCATCAGAGATTGTACAACGGTATGATGATTTAAGTTCAGATGAGCAGATGGCTGTTCATAAAGGTAGACCAGGGTCAAGCTCTAGAAATGCAGTAATCACCAAACCTAGAAAACCCAAATCAAGGTTAAAACATCTTGCACCTATAACACCTAGAACATGGTCAACCTGTACAAATCTTGTTGTTCCAACAAAAAGGCCACCTCTAGTTTTGAATTGCATTTTGGGCCTTGCAGCTGTTAAAACTTGGGAACAAATTCTGAATAAGGAATTTGAAATTAAAAGATCCAAAGTAAATGTTGGAGGAAGTTCAGATGTAAGGAGGAAAGGTAAAAAGAAGATGTTGTAGGAACTTCAGTTTGTGTTTGTGAAGCTTGTGCAAGTGTTTATGAAGATGGTGTATGTTCATCTTTTGGTTTATTGAAAAAACATGTAACTTTGACATTGTTGTTTTGGTCTTGGTACATTTAACTTTGCTTCTTTTGGATATTTAACTTTATTTTGGTTAGTATAACTTAGCTGTTTGTGCATTTTGCATATACTACTTCTACTAGTATGTGGTCGGAATGACTTTTTAAGTAAAAGTGCAGCATAATTTGTGTTCACATCCTAATCTATTTTAACTTTTGTACACCCATGTTGACTAGTAAAAGTCAAAGTTATAAATATATCACTTGAACAATCAAAAGAATAGAATGCTATCTAAACTGAATCAGCCATTGGAAAGACCCGAAAGACATAACATAGTCAACCTAATAGCAATTTCAAACAAACATTACATAAAGACGGCTAATCATACACTTGCAAAATACAGAATGAGCTCATAAACATTATGTTCAGCTTTAAATTGCTTAAGGAGCTCATGGTTATCATCAAGTTGATTAGATCCACAATCATAGATCTCATGGAGAGTATTTGATATTAGGTTGTATTGTACAATGTTTCCAGACAAGTTGATCACAAAAAAAGAACCCTCTTCCCTTTCTCCCAAAACAATGCTCCAAATAGTGGACCGAATCGACCAACCTTCGAGAAGTAGGGTCATAAAGTCATCAGTATCAACACGGTACCTAACTATAACACCCCGTGTTTTAGGGTCATTGTACGTCGTTAATAAATTCACTATTTATTTTTAGTATTGTACGCGTTTGCTTTTAATCGTAAAATTTAAGTTAAATCGCGTAAGCTAAAAATTATCGTTCAGTGTAAACGGGTATCAAACAATTAAATATTTACATCAAGCAAGTGTTAAGTAATTATTTTGAGGATAATTATTAACTTTATTCATTTTATTTTTATTGGTTGCGTAAAGTGTTTACGTTTCGCGATAAAATACGTTTAGGCATTCCCGTATCATAATTGGGGGGAGTTTGGTCTTGTTTTTTCTCCAACTATAACCTGTTGAGGACTTAACACACAGTTCCCCAATTTCCCTTTCAGCATGAGAATAATCATATCTTTGCGTAATTCTAACAATTGTCTTACCACAGTGAATGAATTTGAAAAAAATGCCTTCTTGATTAAAGTATGATTCACCTGAGGTCCTTTTAGGACTAAAGCTGTTTTGAGCGTCTATTGGTGGTACTGGGCTGTCTAGATCTAACAGTATTAACATTAGAACTACAGTATTTAACTCTGGCCTAACATGTTAACCATTTGCGAGTCCTACCAGTCATTAACATTAGAACCTTGACAGAAAATAACATTTACCCTACCAGTATTAACATTATGCCTGACAGAATTAGCATTTGGCCTACCTGTTTTAAGTTGTACTGGTCTAGGAACAAATTGATTAGCATGATTAATCCTGTTGGTATTAGTCCATACTGGTTTTGCCATCCTATTACTAGTATTAAAAACCCTTTGTTTCTTAAACTCAGCCTCTCTTGCCATTTTCTTTTCATAATAGTCACAATCTTTGATCAAATGACTTAGACTACCACAAACAAAACATTTCTTCTTTGTGAAAGAGTAACCTTCCCCTAGTTCTCTTTTTTCGCATTCATAGCATTTCTAATTCTTCCAAGTAACTTTAGGTGTTGCTGATCTTTGATTGTTATCTAGGAAGTTTTATGGTGTGAAACACAACTAGGTTCAACTTCTTTTGATTTTGGATCAGACATACCTTTTTCATTTGTTTAATAGGAGAAGACACATACACTTCTATAATGGGTACACTTGAAAACTCAGATACCGACACACACACACACACAATGTTCAGAGGAAGTTCCAATAGATCATGCACTGTCATTAGATTGACAGGTAGAATATTCACTGGATCTATCATCTGATACATTGGGTTCAGGCTCTTGAGGTCCCTTTTTACCATAAACATATAAAGACTCATCAATTTCTTCTTGTGGTGTAGGAGTATAATCTCCACTTAAGGGATTTGTACACCTATAAAATCATTAGTTTTTATTAATCTACTTACAAAGGTTCCAACTGAATCCACTTATGTAGGCACATTAAAAACAGAGAATCATATCTTCCACATAACTTAGAACCTCATTGTTTGATTTATTTTCATACCCTAAGCCAAGTTTATTATTTGAACTCATGCCAGAATTAATTAATCTCCAAAGATTCTTGGAAGAGTCTTTCCATGAATCTAATGTTTTCTGCAATTGTTCCTTTTCTTTTACAGCTTTCATTCCAATTCTCCTATATCTTTTAAGCTTTTCATCTTTTTCATATATTTCATTAGCCTGAAATGTAAGCTTTTCATTAGAGAAAGTTCTGTTTTTGAAAAGTAACAAGTTGAGCCTTCTATTTCTAACAAGCTTGACTATAGGCAAGTATTTTGCTTCTTGATCACGCTAACTGATTCATTTGTATCATCACACAGAGTTTTCAAAGGGTTAATTGTATGAATCAATGCAAATTTTAGAACACAAAGATACCTCATTACTTGAGCTGATAGCCATAAGTGCATGATTTGTCTCTTCAACTTCAGTATGTTCTCCCCAATTGACAATCCCATCATCCATTGTCAGCAAGCCTATCTGATTCTTCTCTTGCTTTCCAGCTTCTTGCTCTTGATAAAAAGAGTCTCTTTTAAACTGTTGTTTTAAAACAGCTTTCTGCATCTTCTTTGAATTTGCATTACCACCAAACCTAGTTCTGATGGCTTCCCAGATTTCTTTTGCATCATCCATTCCATGAAATCTTCTGATATGTTCCTTGGGAATGGCCATTAGCAAGATATTCTTAGCCTTCCTTTCCTTTTCCACACCTTGAATTTCTGTAGCAGTTACTGGTGAAAGTATTCGAACAAAAGGGGCGAACAATACCATCCTTTCCAGTTGAAATTCTCTCCCCTTTTTGGATGTTCCATTCAGAATTACCTTCCAAAACACATTGTCAAGTTCTTAAGGTAATGCACCAGTCTCCATAGCCCATATATCATACTCCTTCTTCTTCAGAATTAGGAGTTTGATATTTGAGATAGCAGTTGTTTGAGGAATCGCCTGTTGTTGTTGTTTAGGTGCAGCACCAGTGTTTGATGCATCTTCATGGTTTGATGCCTCATCATCACTGAGGTGTTGAGAAAACTCATCATTAGCAGGTTGAGACATTTTGTAAAGATCTGAAGTAGGGTGCTTGTCTGTGGTTCTTTGTGATTCTTCTAACTCAGAGTCCCTCTATTGGCTCTGATTCCACTTGTAGGTCCTTGTGTTGGATCTATATAGCCTTTTGTAAGCCAATAGCTAAGTTGAATAAATCCAAATTAACTATATGAGAAACAATGACTATGAATACTATGTGCTAATGCGGAACATCGAAACACAAGTACCAAGAGAACAATTGTAAACTAACTTCGTATATTGCTATTGATTTCTATTAGAATACTATTTCGATCTCTTCTATTACATATGATACTATTGATTCTGTCAACTAACTCTATACCCTGGACCTTCTTTTATACACCAAGAAGTCCATTAGAGTTTACAATATTTTCCTAACATATCTAGTCAACCATATTGAATACCATAATTAAGTATTCAATATGTTTCTAACTATGTGGTCAACATTAATCAAATGTATTCAATACTTTCCATAATCAATTGTAACTCCTCAATCAACATTAATCACCTCAATTAAACTTCTCATCAACATAAAGTCTTCAATCATCATTAATGTCTTCAATCAACATTAATGTCTTCAATCAACATAAAGTCTTCAACCATAAAGTCTTCAATCATCATTAATGTCTTCAATCAACATTAATGTCTCTAGTTGAAACTTCTCTTTTATCATTGACTAGTAGCATTAATATTTAACAGTATTAAAAAGACTTTTAATTCCCAACAAATTTGTTTTAGTAATGCCCACCAAGAATACTTAGCTGTGTAGTAATAGCATCTAAACCTTCAAAATTACCACCAATTTACCTCTTATACGATAATGATCAAAGAAAATTTTTGTCATGCATACTAGTTTAATCATTTGCATAAACTCATGTAAGCTTGTTTACATCTTTACTAAACAAATGGTTTCAAGTAAACACATACTTAACAATTACTAATTGCATTAGTGAATAAGATAAAATAAGATTAACTATAAATAGAAATAATCTTTCAAGTCATTTTTAAATTTAGGGCAATTTTTCCAATTAATGAATAATAAATATTTTTCCTTCTAGAATCTTGTCACTAAACAAGATATTTAAGTAACATTAGGAATTTTAAAAAGATTTTTTGGTTAACCACAAAAAAAATGACAAAAAACAAGAAATGCACCGTACTGCGAATCCTTTGGGCAACAAAGACGGATCCTTCAACGAAGGATAAGTGGATCCATGATCACCAGATTTGAATCAGCCTTTTTCCTCTATAAATAGAAGCAAAATGTTTTCATTTCAAATCACCTTTTCTCATTCTCTCTCTAGCATATTTAGTTTATCTCTTGCATTCACTAATATTCATTCATTCTTTGATCTTTACACTTGTTATATAATCCTTTAAAAGTGATCCAATCATTTCCACTTTCATGAAAACACAAGAAGATCTCTAAGCTTCATGTGTTATTAGTTTAGTTGTGTCATGACATTGTTGTGATATTCACATCCGTCATCATTCATTTACTTGTTTAATCATAGTTGTATGATTGGTTAGTATTTTAGGCCTTAAAATACATAGTGAAGTTTAGGTTGGTTCTACCTCAAAGTAGGACTCAAAATTTAGCTTTATACTAGAAAAATTGTGAGAGATGTTGTACAATTTTCTCCGCCTAAAGGGATCTTGTTGACGTAGTAAAGATGACGAGGTGTCATTTTATACATTTTTTCGGGGTCGTTTAACCCCCTAAATCGTGCATTTATGCCCAAAATAGGTACTTAATCATTCCTTTTCAGGTATTTAACATTTAGAAGCATTTATGAAGGAAATACACGTGACTTGGCTCATTTAGAGAGAAAATGGACAAGATTACGGACCTACACCAAATACTTTGAAGAAAATAGCCAAATAGTGGCTGGCGACGGTGTCGTGACTTTCAAGAGACGGTGTCATATGTTACACACGATGGTGTCACGTGTTATTCGTGACGGTGTCATGACTCTGGTGACGGTGTCGTGATTCTGGTGACACCGTCGTGACGAACCGACTTAGGGTTTTCCTATAAATATAACCTCATAACTTTGTTTTTATCAAGCCCCAAACCCTAGGGCCGATTTAAGGGTTTGGGTAGGTGTTTTTTCAGCTACTTAGAAGACTTAATTCATTCCATAAACATCTTGTAATGGTTTGATTATCATATATATCTTAATTCATGTCTTCAATTCCTTTTGTTGATTATGATTTCTATTGCTTTGAGTAAGTTAGGCTTAATCATCTAGTATTTATTTGGGTATGCATGAACCTTGTCATTAGTTGATTATATCTTGTTGTTTGTGACAGATTCAATGAGTATAAATGATTATAGTTTATAATTCTTGTTTCATATTGCTTCTTGTTGATGAATGTGTGCGTTAGGTTCTAGAAAACCAGCTTTTTTCTGTATCGCTGTTGACACGTCTAAGGAAATGCGAGTGCGTAGAAATGATACCATCGGGTAACAGTCTTCATACTACCTTGCCCCTTATATGGTTAATCCCTCTTAAGATATTTAAAATGCATGTAATGTACTCTTAAGGGCCTTGTAATAGTCTTCATACTACCTTACTTGTGCGTTGCCCTAACGGAATATTACATAGACGGCGGGTTCGTGTAATCTGTTCATGAGCTAGGAAATACTTACACATTACATCTCAAGTATGACAAAGCAATAGGTAGAATTGGATAGCTAGCAAGGAGTAGTGTATCCCAGGTGAATACGCTTCATTGTATAATTGTTATTTAGTTTATTAGTTTAATTAGCTTAAAACCAAAACCTCTCTAAAACCATAATTTACTTGCTTTTATAAAATATAAAAATACAAAAATAATCTTCCTTCAACCCTTAGACCTTTGTGAACATTCGATCCGGCCTTCACAGTGCTATTCCCCTAGAGAACGATAACAACCCCCGAGTCTTGCCTATACTACACTGCAACGATTAGGTACACTGCCTAGGGAGTTATGAAAATTCATGTAGAAGTCTTACGAGACCCGCATCAAGTTTTTAGCGCCGCTGCCAGGGAATAGCATAGGTTTCGGATTCAATCTAGCTTAGGTCTACTCACAAGATTCCTATTAAGTGAGATTTAATTTCTTGTCAATTATCTTTCTCGTAGCCTATCTCTTATTTGTGTATTTGTTCGTAAATATGTCATTCCTCATCATGTTAGATGAAATCACACTTGAGTCGTTAACGGAAGAACAATTTGATTGCATTTCGATAGAATATTCCCGTGAAAATTATCCAGAAGATTATAAAAGCGACTTAGAGAATCTTAAGGATATATATAAAACGATGAATGGTGGAGTAGAATATCCTCGCACACAAAATGCCTCACCTAGTGAAATTAAAGAACCATATGAGCCTTCACCTAGGATGTATTCGTATGAACAACCTTCGTGTTTAGGATCAACTTTTGTTGGTGAGACCTTTAGGAAAAGTGACCAAATGCATCAAACTATTGAGAAGAGCCTCTTAGCAATGACCCATAAGTTGGATGACATGATAGAGTTGCCTAAGTCACAACCTAAGAGAATATATAACAAGGATTTAGAATGTGAGATAGTTATGGTAAAGATTCCTAAGTGTATGGCATGGTTAGATGATAAGCCCATAGGTGAACTAGATACGATGGAGGATAAGGTAGATAATTTAAGCCCACAAAGTACCCTATAAGTTTTTCCATCATTTGAGGTATACATACCGCCCGTGACTCACCCGGAAGAAATTGAAGAGACTATAGGAATCCCAATGGAGGTAGAACCTTTGGACCACATAAAACTAGAGGATCTAGGCTTTAATACTAATACTCATGACCTCTTTCTTAGTTCTAAGGGATTTCCTAGTGTTGATGAAACTAGAGCTCAAACTTAGTACCTAATTTTCCACCTTAGATGCGTAAATCTAGGAGACAAAAGAGAACCAACCCAAGCCTATCAACCCATATGTTTAGGTAGTTTAGATGAAGGTATTATTTAATTATTTTTTATCTTTTTTTTAAAACCCGTGACCATTCATACACCACCTTCACCTCACATGACATACTTCTATCGAAATGGTGTGTATCACTACTATCACCCACACTTAATGATACGTGTAGGGGAGACTCGCCCTTTACGCGTTAAATAAGCGTAGAGTCGGGCTCGTGACTCGAACAAAAACAAGCGCTTGTTGGGAGGCAACCCAATATTTTATTTCTTGCATATCAGGTGTGTCTTGTGTATCTTGTGTGTTTGTCTCGAGTCATATGATTGTATTGACTAATCTTAGGTTTTATGTAGTAATTCATACAGGAAATAACTTAGAAGACCGCGCACATGAAATTTTTCATCAAAAACAAAAAGTGTTTTTTTTCCACAGAGCGTAGAGACGGCGTCACAGATTACACAAGACGCCGTCAGCTCTACCATTGTGATGACGTCAGGATTTTTCTGACAGCGTCATGAGTCTAGCTACAGGAAAAATCAAAATTTTTAATTATTTTTGAAAATATAACTTGTCAAACATTTAAAATTTGTAATTCCTTTATAAATCTGCATGAACCTATGATTATGTCATTACTCTCATCCTATCTTTATTGCTTTCGTAGAGTCTAAACTTAGTTAATGAGGTTGTATTTATTATTCACCTGTGTTATTTTACGCTACTGTGTAGGTTGTCCTTGTCTTAAATTACATGTTATTATTGATGAAATAAGCTTGGAAGTTCCTTAGGAAGTTTCATTGAACAATTCTTGGATGACGATTTAACTAGTTATCACATGTTTCTTCTCCATTATTGAGCAAACCAGAGGAGTACTAGTTTCTTTTACTTGTTTTCTTTTTCCTTTATTTGTTTTTACGAGTACCTTTATAGAACATTGGGGACAATGTTCAACTTAAGTGTAGGGGGAAAACAAGCCTTAGAAAGTACTCTTTCATTTGTCATTTGCTTTGTCCTTAAAATAATGAGTAATATATCAAAACATAGCATAAAAGGTGATTTTAACCCAAATTTAAAAAAAAATTATGACACATACCGACGAAAACCAAGTATTAATAGCGTCTCATGGATAGGAATTTATATGACTAGCACAAAAACCCTACAAAATTCCACCCCAAAAAGTATGAGGTTCGCCTTTATATCTATAGGAATTCGGGTATCTATTATAGAAACCCAGGATATTTATACCTTTAGCTTCAGAGTTTAAGGAGTAGCCAGTCACATGTGTCAATTCCACATTACGGATGTGTACATGTGGTCCTTCGTCGCCTTTTATAGAGCATTGAGATCGGTATTAAATTATATGAGTGTACCGATAGCATATTAAATTCTAGAACTTGTTTTTAGGATGCATCCCGAGACCGCATAGTAAGTGTTAGGATTTGCTTGATAAGAGGCATTAGGATTAACCCATGTTTTAAACCTGTAATTGTTATGATGATCACACCGATCATATAACTATCTCACACCCTTGCCATGCACTCATTTTTAGTGCAGGATACCCCTAGTACAACCCTTCGAGTCTATCCTTTTTCACGATTCTCGTAATTTTCTGGTGGATTCTAGATTATTAATGAAGAACATTGTCACCCTTTAACCAATCGTTACACCCAAATAGCCTTAGCCTACCTTGTATGTACTCATTTTTAGTACATTATTGTGATAACCCAAGTTAATTATTTGAGTACACGGTTGCTAAGTCCTTATCCTTGTAAATACTGTTTTGGGACGATTGGGATTTATGATAGTATTTATTTCGCGAAAAAATGGGGAAGAAAAGTTAACTCAATACCCCCATATGTTTGTCAAATGATCTCCATGTTATTTTGATCCACATCAATACGGGTTATTAGTTAGATTGTAAATATCGAGCATGTAAAAGCTCAAGTGTATGGGTACGTATTATAAACCCCATGTATGTATTATGTTATTCAAAAAAAATAGAAAAGAAAAAGAAAGTGATTGATGTAGAGTTGTGTAGAGTTTGTATATCTTCGTCCGAGTCTTGGCTTAGCAACCAAACCAGCGTGTATTCATGTAAATAATTAGCTAACCCTTCCACTCCAAGTTTACCCAAAGCCACCCAAATGTATCCCATCCGTTTCCTTTTCCCTTATATGTTGTCTTACACCTACACCCTACAACCCTTAAAAAGACCTCTTAAATAGTAATTAATAATGCTTGCGCCTAGCGGTGGAAGTTTGATCCTTTACCAAGCCTATGGTAATTTATATGCTATGACAGGTAATGAGTGTTGACTTTCCGTTTTCCCCTTATGTTATAATTTATTATACAACCGAGTAAAAGAGAGAATCTCAAACACTTATGTGAGGTGCTAGTATATATCTTTTGTGCTTTTAATTACAAGGTCTAGAAGGTTGTGATGTAAAATACTTTTAAAGAGTAGGTAAAATGACTCTCATATTGTTATTGTCAAGGTAGAAAAGCCTATTTGCTTGAGGATAAGCAAATCCCAATTGTAGGGGTATTTGATGAGGTGTCATTTTATACACTTTTTCAGGGTCGTTTACCCCCTAAATCATGCATTTATGCCCAAAATAGGTACTTAATCGTTCCTTTTTAGGTATACAGCATTTGGAAGGCATTTGAAGGAAATACACGTGACTTGGGCTCATTTAGAGAAGAAACAGACAAGATTACGGACCTACACCAAATACTTTGAAGAAAATAGCCAAACAGTGGCTGGCGGACGGTGGCTCCGTGAGTTTTTCAGCGACAGTGTTCCATATTATACACACACGGTGTCACGTGTTATTCGTGACGGTGTCATGACTCTGGTGACGGTGTCACGATTCTGGCGACACCGTCGTGACGAACCAACTTAGGGTTTGCCTATAAATACAACCTCATAACTTCGTTTTTATCAAGCCCCAAACCCTAGGGCCGACTTAAGGGTTTGGGTAGGTGTTTTTCCAGCTACTTAGAAGACTTTATTTATTCCATAAACATCTTGTAATGGTTTGATTATCATATTTATCTTAATTCATGTCTTCAATTCCTTTTGTTGATTATGATTTCTATTGCTTGAGTATGCTTGACTAATTCATATAGTATTTATTTGGGTATGCATAAACCTTGTCATTAGTTGATTATATCTTGTTGTTTGTGACAGATTCAATAAGTATAATTGATTATAATTTATAATTCTTGTTTCCTATTGCTTCTTGTTGATGAATATGCGCGTTAGGTTCTAGAAAACTAGCTTTTGTCTGTATCGTTTTTTTTGGTTGGTTGATCACATCTAAGGAAACGCGAGTGCGTAAAATGATACCATAGGAACGTAGGGGGGGGGGGGGGGGGGGGGGGGGGGGGGTGGGGTAATAATATAAGATATTAACAGTCCTTAAATACTATCTAGCCCCTTATAATGTTGATCCTCTAAGATATTAAAATGCATGTAAATATAATATTAGGGCCTTGCAATAGTCTTCATACTATCTTACTTGTGCGTTGCCCTAACGGAATATTACATAGACGGCGAGTTCATGTAATCCGTTCATGACCCAGGAAATACTTACACCTTACATCTCAAGTGTGACAAAGTAATAGGTAGAATTGGATAGCTAGCAAGGAGTAGTGCATCCCAAGTTAATACGCTTCATTGTATAATTGTTATTTAGTTTATTAGTTTAATTAGCTTAAAACCAAAACCTCTCTAAAACCAAAATTTACTCGCTTTCATAAAATATAAAAATACCAAAAATAATCTTCCTTCAACCCTTAGACCTTTGTGAACATTCGATCCGGCCTTCACATTGCTATTCCCTTAGAGAACGATAACAACCCCGAGCCTTATTTATACTACACTGCAACGATGAGGTACACTGCCTAGAGAGTTGTAAAACTTCGTGTAGAAGTCTTACGAGACCCACATCAGAAGAGAACTCTCGAGTTGAGTACTCGAGTGGAGTAAGGCGAAGAGGAGCTTCGTAGCGGAACTACTGTATATCATTGTGTCTCTAGTTTGATCTTTTCATCTCTTAACCTACTACACCCAATGCCATATCCATTTATTTAATTATACATAGCAATTAATATACTTGTTATCTATCTATTCGAGTCACATAAACAAAACAATTTTAAAAGTTTTTTTAAAAACGGTAACAAACTATTCCACAGCCCCGCGCCCCCCCCCCCCCCCCCCGGCGCCCCCGCAGGGGACGACCCGCTAGTTATCACAAGAATCATGGTGGTGGAAAGTTTTGTAACCCAAAAGTCTTGCAAACAAGTCTCGCACGAAAAGTCTTGTAACTAAAAACCATAGGAACAAGTTTCGTATGGAAAGTCTTGGAAAAGATAGTCCCGCAACAAAAATCTTGCAACTAAAACCATACAAACAAGTTTCGTAAAGAAAGTCTTGTAGTGAAAACCTCACAATGAAAGTCTTGAAACAAAAACCCTACGGACAAGTTGCGTATTGAAAGTCTTGTAAGAACTCTCCTAACACTAAGTCTCGTATCTCAAAACCCTAATAATACGAAGGTAAGAACTTCAGTTTGCAACTATTAGTTTGCTAGTTGAAACCCTAATTATAAGAGAGAAAAGATGCGAAGGTTTTCAAATACAAAGTTGCGAAGGTTTTTAAAACTTTACAAAAATCTTGACTTTTTAAGTAAAATCTCAAAATTCCAACGTAAAGATGCAATCTTAATCCAATGAAATAATAAAAACTAACATCTAATAAGCTTAACAAAACAAACGTTTTTAGGATTTAACCACAAAAGATAATTAGATCGTAAAAAAATTGACGAAAAAGATTTTTAGAGAGAGAAATGACATTTTTAAGTTAAAAAACGGATAAAAAAAGCAACTAATGACGATTAATGTTTATGAGCTAACAGAAACAAAATACTAATCCATCATATAAGGCTCTTGATACTAATTGTAGGTTTCAAGTTTTTCTAATGACATATTAATCTAGAAAAAGACAGTGGGTATAGACACTTCTATCCTAGAAAAAGAAAGAAAGAGAATCGCATGAGAAGTAATATATTAATATTGACACACCCCCAACACCTTTGAGGTTGTGGGTTGAGGGTATTTATACCCTTACATAGTGGTATTGCGATACTACAACAATGTCTCGCAACCAAACATTCATATGAACTTTATTCCCATGGCAACTATACAATTGTTGCAAGGGTATATACAACCTAATAAAACAACCTTAAAATATTACAATCCAACCTACTAGCTATTACATAATTGGATAGAACCCTCGTGTATCATTTACATTTTTTGTGCTCTAACAGAAAGACCGAAGGTTTACATCTACAAAGACGGGGAAAACCGATATTTCACCAGCCAGGAGCCTGTGCTTAGGGGTATTATGCATCCGAGGGATGGTTCATGAAGAATATGTAAGAAAGCAAACATTTGTTACTAAGAACCCTTATAAAGCCTATTTATTCTATATTCAGTTTAGCTCTCGCATCTTGGAGTACTTGAACTTATATGTTCCAGGATCTCACAGTAAGAGGAAATTGGTACAATACTTGAAGAACTACGACTTTGACATGATCCGGGAGATACGATTTTTGGAATAGAACTGGAGGTTCAGATCATATTGTCATTGCTTGTGACGATTGGGTAAAGTTTAGTAGAGCCACCATAATGTAAAACCACAAAAAAATGATAAAAACGTGAGAATCAAAGCTGTGAATGTCCTATATATAGGATTTTGTAAGTACACAAATCAATCAGCGCTGTTTGTGTATGCTATATGTGAATTACTTTTTGGTTGCCCTAATCTTAGTGACTTGTCTATCAATTCTCATCAATGTAATGGATCCCCTTCAAGTATTTCATTTCAGTTACTTGTTTTTTCACTATAACTATCATTTGTTTCGGGCCATGTACGAGACAAGAAAATCTATGGATAGTTGCATACGGCCTCTATGCAATTATGATGTGAATAAAGAATATTTTCAATTAGGAAAAGACATATAATCCCTGAAATATTAGTTCATTCATCAGAAAACCCTTTACGAGAACTTGGTGGAAACCCTCCTTCCCAACCCTCGGTTCTGTCTTTCTTTGCAGGCCGAATGCACGAAAACCTGCGCCCAATTCTTCTGAAACACTGGGAAAACAAAGATCCAGACATGAAGATCTTCGGAAAGCTTCAAAAAAACAGCACAGGTTATACTGAATACATGACGAGTAGCAAGTATCGTATTTGTGCTAAAGGTTATGAAGTCAACAGTCCTAGGGTGGTTGAGGCCATTTTTCATGAATGTGTTCCAGTGATTATATCTGATAATCATGTTCCGGCCCCCCCATTTTAACAACCCCCCACAGGGGGAATTATTTGAGATCTTCAAGTGTGAGTCGTTTGCGGTTTCTGTTCAGGAGAAAGATATCCCAAACTAGCTTGAAGAACATTCTTCTTTCAATATCAGATCAAAGATATTTGGTGGATCAAGAGAAAGTTAAGAAGGTAAAAAACATGTTTTGTGGCATATGAAGCCTTTGAAATTTGACATTTTTCCTAAGATATTGCATTCAATATGGTATAATATATAGAGTGCTTAGAGTAAGAAGTATTATTTAGAATGGACTGTCTTCGGAGATTTAGTAACATATGGTATGTGTTCCTTAAGATTAAATATGATAGATAATGTTTATCTCAACTCTTTGTGATTTTATAGTCTTTATAAACACTGTTTTAAGTTAATGTTGCCAATATGGTCTCATTCTTAGCTCCTTTTACATCAAGTGATTAAATGAGATACTATATAGGTTGGATCTTTACTTCTTTAGTATCATAGTGTACCAATTAGGGACTGCACAAAGCACATAGAATTTGCGAACGACGAAACCCATCTAGGCCACCATCGAGCTTCAAACATGGTCAATTTCTTGATTCAGAGGAATTTCTCTCCCGGTTTGTGAACCATTGAATGGTCCTTTTTGCCATTGGCAACCAAACCCTTTGTAAAGCCTCGTCCTTCCCACTATTTGCCCAATATGAACTTCTTCTTTCTCTGAATCTTGAGACATTTGTAATCTCTGACATGGATCTTTTCTCGATGCCTTCAGAATCTCCATTGTTAGGAAAGTTTGGAATTGAAACAGATGATTCGCCGCTATCCAATGTTTTACCAACCTTCAACTCATACAATCTTCTTCTTTCCATATCCTCCTTAAATTTCACTACTTGTTCAATATCTATTTCAAATCTCCCGCTACTTGTAGGCGAAAAACGCTTGCTTGAAACTTCATTAAGCATCTTGGAATTCAAAAACATCAAATCTGAGAAATTCACATCACTCCAACGACTCTTGCAAACAATGTCGGATACTATGATCCTATGTTTAAACTTATCCAACAACCTTTGATCTCCATATTGAATCAAACCCTCTTCTTTAGGACTCTTCCCAAATTTCATTATACTCGTTCCGATACTGAACCTTGATGACCTTGAAGAACGATCATGCTCCCTCTTAATGAAAATTTCAAGATTAGTGAAATCTTCGTTTTGAGGATACCTCAAACTATTCGTGCAACTGAAATTCATGACATCTGACTCATCAAATTTATAACGACAAAGAGGACAAGTGGAATGACTTTCTAGCCATTCATCAATACATTTCATATGAAACGCGTGCTTACACTTAGGCAACAACCTTAAAACCTCAGAATCTTCAAACTTGGACAAGCACACAACACATTCTAGTCCTTCTTTAGATCCCTTAAGCGAGGAAAATCTAAAAAAGGGCAAAGACTCAATTGCTTTCTTGTCAATTCCAGAAAATCGTGATCTTGAGCGTATAATAGCACGAGGGCCGGCTTGGAAAGTTACATCAGAATGACAAAATTTCATGCAAGCAAGTATGAGAAACGATAAGCAAAACATAGTACACAGGACCCCGATGATAATAATAACACTAGGATGCACCGGATGAACGACACCATTATTAGTATCATCGGTTGTATTATTTTGTTGGGCAAGAACATCAGAAAGAAGGTTGATGTAGCAGAAGAATATCAAGAAAGTGGTTTTAACTGATTTTAAGTGATTCATTCAATAGATTTTGAGTACTTGAATGTGGTTTTTTGAATTCTAACATATGGTGCTGGTTTGTTCATTTTATGAACTGTTGTATTATTGGTCTCTTTCAAGAAATTGTAATCTACTTAAATCATAGTTTAAATTGAATTAAAATTTAATTAAATGGTCCATATGTTAGCGGCTTGTTACTTTGTTTTATTCATTGGCCGCCTTTGTCTGTCTTTAATTGTCCTAATGTCAGCATTCGCATCATTTAATGTAGTTTGACCTTTTCTAACTGATGAATACGTTTTTTTCAGTTATTATAAGACTACACCTCGCATAGCCATGAAAATTTATAGTCAAAAATGATTATAGGTGTGGAATTATGGTTTAGTATAAAGTGTTTCGTGTTACGTAATCAAAGCTCATATATTGTTTCTAGAATCAGATTTTGGATTTGGAGATAGAATCTCTTCGTTGTCCTTCTTGTTATACGGGAATTGAGTCAGCTGATCCTATCTTCTTCACATGCTCTCTTGCAAAGGAAGTTTGGAGGCTAATTTTCAGATGGGTTGAATTCTCAGCTCAACAACTTAACTCGTTTTCAGATTGTCGTTCGTGGCTTGGTTCGTTTTCAGGGTCCAAGATTAAATGTGATCGTCTCTTGGTGATTATTGCTGCTACATGTTGGACGCTATGAAAATATCGGAATGTGGGTTTATTTTATGTTGATTTATATTTTTTACAACTTTAACCTTAATTAAATATAAACTTGATACGTTAAAACTATATACTTTCGGAGAGTGTGTTGTCTCTTTACATGCGAGAATGATGATGTTAATATGGTGTTGCGGGAAAGCTACGGGAAACCCAAACGAACACATACAACGAACACATACATTTAAAGTGTTGTAAGCAGGTAGAAAATTGCGTAAAGAGTTGAGTTAGTAAATTTTTTATTACCGCCGCTACACACGGGTAACCAACTATGTGTTTAAGTGGGTATATTTTTGTGGTGACGGGGATCGTTTTATTAAGCTAAGTTGATCACGAAAATAATTCTACAAAGATATAGCTAAATTAACGCGGATGCGACATTATGACCTCGGTAATATTTGCTCATCATTACATGGTAACACATACTATTAGAAATTCTAATATATTTTATTGTTTACCAATAGAAAAATTGCTTTACTTTTTTTTTTAAATTGATCATAATTACTATATATATTATTTCACATGTCACGTGTCACATTTTGAGATGCCCAAAACACTGTTCACGCTAAGCACTGTACAGTGCTTGGGCCGGCCCAATATATATATATTTTTTTACATTGCTACAGTGCTGGACCGGCCCAAATTTTTTTTTTTTTTTTTTTTTTTAAAATTGTTGGCACAAAATAGGAGAAAATTTTTTTTACAAAAGTACCGACGCATTCAGATAAAAAAATACCCGCGGTTACTATTCATCGGCCCAAAAAATTTTTATACCTGTGGTTACTGTTCATCGGCCCAAAAAAAAAAAAAAACTTTATACTCCCTCTTTCTTTTGTCAAAATTAAGAAGAAAAAAAAAATTACGTTTACGACTTTCTATCGGCCTGGGCCAAAAAATAAAATAAAAATATCCCCTTTATTGAAAAAAAAATTTGTCATTTAATATGAGGAAAAAAACAAACTATTAAACATGAGACCGAAGAAATTAACCCGAACAAAAAAAATGCCCCGTAATAACGCGCGAAAAAATAACGCCCGCAGCAACGCGCGGGTAATCTTTCCTTGTTTGAAATTGTACTTTTATGTTAAGCAACTTTTAGCAGTCATCGAAAAAAAATACTCTTACTCACCTTTCACTTCAGCGCCACAACACAATTACTCCCTCACCCCTTCTCACAATTCATCCTTATTAGTCATACTACACTCACCGATTAATTAAATACACACTTTATATAAATATTACCCACAAAATACCCTACACACACTCACAAACCAAATAAATAATATTGAGTTACTCCTATCTTAGTAGTTACTTAAATAATTAAGTAACTTCAACGGCACATCATCATTTACTCCCTCATTCTCGGAAAAAAAAAAGAAAAAAAAGGGACAACGTGTTGTGGTCGCGTACCCTTTCATAATTCACCCTTATTAGTCACACAAACCTCACCGATCAATTAAATACACACTTTATACAAATATACCCCACAAAATAACCTCCGCACACTCACAGACCAAATAAATAATATTGAGTTTCACGGAACCCGAAAGCAAGTTGGTCACCTTCGTTCGTAATTTAAGGCTTGGTGGCGCGTACCCTGTGTTGGATGCAGCAGAGCCAAACGTGAGGATGGATCATTCGTGAGCACATCACTCCACCGATAAAAATAGCCTTAGACAAAAGTAAAGCAAGTAATTCATTAGATCATACTCTCTCCGTTTTATAGTAAATGTTCTCCGTCTTATAGTAAATGTTCAATTTATTTTTTTGTAGTTTTTTTTTTCCCTAAATTAACCTTAAATATGTTTGTTTATGTTATGTAATATTTGATGCAAAATATATGAATATTTGAATGTATTTTTATTAATATAATTTTTATCAAATATTACACAAAAACAAACAAAAAATTTAAAAGTTAAAATTAAAAAAGAAAAAGTTTAAAAGTTAAAACTAAACATTTCAACTGCAATTTGTGTATTTTCTAATCTTCTATTGAAAATAAATACACAAATAATGAAAAAGTGAAATTTTAAAACCCAAAATTTGTTGTGAATTCATCAATGAAATAGATAGTGACATCCACGCGCTTGTAAAAAAGCAAACCAGACAAGGTTAGTAGTTGTCAGTCCTATGGTTACAGTAGTAGTGGCACAGTGCGCCGTATTGACAGCTGTCGGTGTTCAAAGTGGCGCGTGCACCTGCCTCATGCCTACGTGGCATTTTTTGTGGATCTAGCAATACTCTTTTGTTTTATTTGGATCCTAAAAATATTCTTGTCATGCATGTCTTGCTCATGTACGTCTTTCTATTAACATGAACAAATAATATTCGCTTCAAATCGACGTGAATTGTCATGACAATTTACATATTTTATCGTAAAGTTTATTTATCTTTCCTCTGGAGGCCTGTTTCCCAAAACTATCATATAACGAGTAAAGTATAAATTACCAAAATGAACTAG